>CAUYSK010071271.1:0-40376 GCA_963575035.1 Avahi laniger
ATCTCAATTCCCAAGTTGTACCCCAGACCAAATAAAATCCAAATTTCTGTGGATGATACCCAGGCATTAGTATTTTAAAACTCTCCCAGGTGGTTCCAATGTGCAGCAGTGTTTGAGGAACAGTTTGGTTCTCAAACTTGAGCTTACATCTGCAATACTTGCTGGGCACCACACTGAGAGTTTCTGATTATGTAGATCAGGTGTCGAGCGTGAAAATTTATATTTCTAACAAGTTCCCACATGCTGTCGCTATTGAGGACCAGGGAACCACAATTTGAGAATTATTAGCATAAAGTATAGAGTATATAAAACTAGACTTTAATGTAAAGGAGTTTATATCATAATGAAGAGACAAGACATACACAGAGAAGTTTAAATATACAAATCAGAATATGTTAAATGTTATATAAATAGTACGGACAGTGAAAGCCAGAAATAGTTAGAGGAAGAATAAATTACTGAGGCTTTGGATGTTTACCTCTTAGTTCTTGAAGAATAAATTGAGTTGAAATAGGCAGAGAAAATTCCAACAAGTTATGGAAAATGATTAGGATGTCTTATGAAAAAGTTAGGTAGAGAGGCATAAGGTTTATTTGGGAGACAATAAAAAGGTCTCTCTACGTGGAACAAAGGGTTTGTACAAGGAAACAGTAGTTCCCATTGGGAGAGTCTTATTAAAAGTCAGTTATAGAAAATCTAGATAGAAATCTGCATAAAAAAGCAAAATTTATCCACCATACAGTAGGGAAGCTCTTAAAGATCTCAAAAGTGTCCCTCCCTGAGCTCTTTATTATAATGATCTTCAAGGGTAGGTTTCCAGCCAGACTCCAGTCAACTCACTATTACATAAATCAAAACCAAAGTCCTGTCCTTTGGAAGACCATTTATCACTTTCAGGAGTGAGACATTTTTAATATCAGCGAATTAAATACAAATGGATATTAAAAACTCCAACAGATAATTAATCAATAAAGGTGGAAGGAGAGGACCTTATTAGTTAGACAGAGATTAGCTAGTGCAGCTCAGGTGCTACCTATAAAATTTGAAAATTAAAAATGATAGCATGTTCCAGGAGTGACAGACAGCAGTCAGAGAGATGTGAAACATGTGACCTTCAGTGATAAGCTCCAATTGAATAAAAAGTACTGAAGCTATTCTGAGTCCCCTAATTCTCCTTCGAATTCACTTGATTCTAAAATCTCATAATACATGACAATTTTCATATAAGAAACTAAACAGAGGCTTGCAATGTTGGAAGTTGTATTTGAAAGTCCTTCTCTGAGTTTTCAGAGGGATTCCAGGTAGTGACATTTTATGATCAAACAGAGAATTTTCAAAAAGTGCAGAAACATATCTCTTCTTTTCTGGGAAGGACTGGAGTCTTAGAAATCAGAAGTCACCTTCTTTCCCAGGAAACCATTAACAAAGAGGCGCCTTTGGTCCCCCTTCTTCTAGCCCATTTGCTCAGGATTGCATAAATATTTTTACCTTTGACAAAAGGGAATAGTTGATACATATAGGAGGGTAAGTAAGAGATGTTTTTCTGGCAGTAATGGGAAATGAACTTGTCTCAGCCTTGGAAAAAATGGAAAAAACATAAATCTTCAGCCTGGGTAAGACTGAAAAGGGTTTTTTCGAAAGACATAATTGCAATACAAATCACAACAATGACAATAATTAGAGCTCATGTGGAAATGTCAGGTACTGTTCTAAGGACTCCATTTACATTAGTTCTGTGGCATTCTATTCATTAATGCATCGGCCAGTGTATCATCATTCCCATTTGACAGAGAAGGAAACAGATTCAAAGATGCTGAGTAATGTGCCCAAAATCATAACACCGCTGAATCAATGAGCCAGGATTTGAATGCTGGTAGCCCATGTCATTGAAACAAACCCAGACTCGAAGGAATGAACAGTTGTGTTGGTATTTAGCATGGAATAGAGAAAGATATAGAAACAGGAAGCCAACATCTGGGCTATGTACATTAAGGAAACTCCCATGCTACTGGTACATGACTACAAGAAGAGGAGGGAGTGGAATTTTCTGATTTTCTATTTTAGTTCTAGGTAAGTTGTATAAGGCAAATTTACATGGGAAAGATACTCAGGAAAGTGAGCACTAACAAGGTTAACTCTGAAGCTTTGGTCATTGTAATTTCCTGATTACCTGCCTTCCTTTGCCATTATGACACATTTTTCTGAAAATGTTGGCTGGGGCTAGTTTGATGCTGTGACTCTAGCATCCAAAATGATGGCTGGACTGCTAGAGCTCAACACATCTAAAGTGCATATTAAATGAATGAATGATTTGGTTCAAACCTCCTTAATAGAATGATATTTCTAAGATTACTTCCATTTGTTAATAAATTTTCATATATTCTCCTTCCATTTAGAATATGCAAATGTAAGTTTTCGATTTTAAATCTTATATCTATTAATGTTTCCTTGCTCACCTAAATTATGTCTTTTATTAATACAATGAAGAATAATAATTTCAGACATTTATCAAATTCCTAAAAGTATGTTACTTTTTTATTTGGATAATTACATTTTATGTTCATATAAATGTTCATATCAGCCCTGTAGTTAGGGTTCTGTTTGGAAAATTCTTGAACCTATAGGAACATAAACATCTGAAGATCATAAATACATGTCTGTTTTGTCTCTCCATAACATCAAGAACCACATATGCCCTTTTGCTGCATAGGATTAAAAGGACGGTCTTAGAGGTTATTTTTTTATTGCCAAGAGCTTTACATAGAATAATCCATTTCAACTGATGCCAAAACCACTCTTGACTTGGGCTAACAACTCTCTCCTATCAATTGTTAAATGCTTTTGTCATTTCTTTAAAAATATATTCAGAATCTTATCATGTCTAATCTCCACTGCGATTATCCTGAGTATTAGAAGATTACCCTGAATATTAGAAGCCACTGGCAAGGATGGAATTATTTTCCATACATTAGAGATGAATAAATGGAAGCTTCGTGAGTTTAGGTGACTTTATCACATTTCATTTATTCACTAGGCAACTACAAGAGAAAAACAGACATCCTAGTTGCAAAAGGTTGATAATAAATAATAACATAAAAAATTATTGCATTAGAAGGTAATAGGTGTGATAGAAAGAAAAAAGTCAACCAGAAATAAGGAGATGGAGCTGTAGTAAGAATGCGAGGATTTCAATAAAATAGGCCCACTGAGGCAGAAACAGGAGAGCGATGCTTGAAAGAGATGAAGTAAGCCAAATAGATATCTGGAGAAAAGTATCCCAGGCAAAGGGAAAAGCTAGACAAAGGCCCTGAAAAGGAAGTGTGTCTGTCTGACGTATTTTAGGAACAGCACGGAAGCTGGTATTTCTGTAGCGGAGACAGAAAGAGCTGTTAGTGGGATATGAGATCAGAGAAGTGACTTCAGCTTTTAAGAGTGCTTGCGAGTGGAACAGGAGTGATGGTGGGGTTTTAAACACAGAAACGACAAGATCTGACTTTTAGTTTAAAAGGACCACTCTGGCTGCTGTGATAATAAATTGCTGGAGACAATAGAAACTTGGAGAAGTGTTAGTGCAAAACTGCAGACACAGGCAAAAAAGGATGGCAAATTCGACCACGGTGGTAACAGCCGAATTTTGAGGAAAGGACATCTCTGGGTATACATAGAAGATAAAACTAAAGAATTTACTTATAAATTGGATGTAGAAGTGTGAGGGAAAGAGAGAAATAAGAGATCAGGCCAACTTTTGATAAGAGATCAAGAGAGCAATTGGAAATACAGAGTTGCCATCAATTGGTATGAGAGAGGCTGTGGGTGAAACAAGTGTGGAAACGAGATCAGAGCTTAGTTTGTACTAATTTTAGTTTGAAATTGTTGATAGATATCTAAGTGGATATGTGAGTGGATGAATCTGGGGCTTAGACTGGAGATGTTAATATAATGTTTTAAAACTTTATGAATTTTTTCTTTGGTGAGATTTAACCTCAAGAAGATGTACAAAAGAAACTTGTACAATTCTATGGTTCATCACAAGTGAACACCACACTACCACCACCCAAATCGAAGTAAGAGAATTTCCTGACTTCAGAATGCCTCCATGCCCTTCTCAATCATTGCCTCCTCCCTCCCCCAACAGGTGACTGCCTGGACTTTATGGTGATACGTTCCTTTAATTTATGTGTGTGTGTGTGTGTGTGTGTGTGCACGTATATACACAATTTGTATAGTTATATATGTAGAATTCTGTATATGTGTGTGTATATACACACACACACATATACAAATTCCATGTATATAACCTATATATAAATTCTAGTACAATCGATTCATTCACTTATACTGATGAATATTTACATTTTTAATTTGAGATTATTAGGCCTAATTCTGCTGTAAATATTCTGACCATGTCTGTTTGTCCACACATACGTGCATTTTTATTGAGCATATATGAGCTGTCCAGAAAGTATCCAGCCATTGTTAATAGAAGGAGAATGGTTATATGGCTGGATACTTTCAGACACACACACACACACACACACACACACACACATACACATATCTAGGAGTAGAATTGCTAGATCATATGCACAATTTATGCATTTCTTTATCTTCATAGTGCCAAATCAATTAGCATGGTAGCTGTATGAATTTATACTCTCATTATACCCTAGTCCACAATTATTATTGTTAGTCTTTTTACTTTTCACCATTTTAGTGACATCTAATTATGGTTTTACTTGAGACATAAATTTAATTTAATACTAAGATATAAAGGTATATAAATTATATTCAAGCCATGGAGCTGGATGAAATACTCTAGGAAATTAAAGGTGAGAAAAGGTCAGAGGACTAAGCCTCATGTCCTCCAACATGAAGACATCACAAAGAAGCAGAAGAACCAGCAAAGTCACTGGCTCTGTAAGCAGCAGAAATGATTTTCAGTGGGTGGCTATCCATCTTCAAAGTTCATGTTGTTTCAATCATTCTGGGCTGCCTCAGGATTACACTCAAGAAAAATGCAAATAAGCTTAGAGAGGCAGACAACTTGCATGCTTGTCACAGCAAAGTATTTTATGCAAGAATGTTTTCAATTTGCTTTTCCATGATGATGTAAGTGGGAGATATATATATCTTTAAGGGCAGAAAAATATTAAAGGCTTTCGTGGGGTGAGTATGAAGAAAGGGTGAAAGCAAATGTTAGATTGCTAAAGCTCTTTCATTGTCACCAAGCAAGTAGAAAGGTGTGCGTAGCTAAACAAAAGAAGGAAATATTTGGAAGGAAAAATTCTTAATCCTAGAGAGGGAAGTTGTTTTTGTATATTTGGTCTTTTGTTATTGTTGTAATTTTTTTTTTTTAATAGCAGCGACAACTTTACCTATGAAATACATTTTGCCTTCTTGATTTTAAAGCATCCTGAAATCAGGGAGAAGAAGTGATACAGACCTATGATTGTTTGCTATTGTTGGGACTTCTTTGCTTTTATTTTAGAATAGAGGCTGTCAAAATTAAAATTAAATCATACCCAGGATGATTTTTGCTCTCCTTGGAAACGTATTAGAAACTTATGGCTGATTCAAAATTCAATGTCAAAATCACAATCTACCTCAGTTTCTCTCAATGTTGATGGAGAAACAGTTGTGCATTGCTATGTAAGTACACATTTTGAATTCAGAACCAGGGAGATAAACAATGTTCTTCAAGCTTATTTACTAAGGCTTTTCCAGAATACTTTTCTCCTGCTCACCTCCACCCCAAGGAAACTTTATGTTCAATAGTTCATGGTTTTGGTGTCCGTTGGGAAATAAAACACGAGTTATTTTTAGTGTTACATGTGTATTTGGTTGCTAGCTGTCCCAGTCTTTGACTTTCAAGGAATGAGTACATTGCTCTCGATTCTAGAGTGTCTTTCGGCACATGATCGCTTCTTATGCAGAATTTATATCTTACTTGTTCTTACCTATCTGTCAGGTTTGGGCTGACAAATTTACTGTGGCCTATTTGTGTCATGGAGCATCCTAGATGTAGAGTGGGCTTTTCACCTTCAAATTTATTGTCGTCAAAGACTATTCACGCTGGCCTGAGTCTGGGTGTTTCCCAAGCCACACCCCTACCCTATGCACACATACCTGCTACTTTTCTATAGGCACCATTTTCTTTCTCTATATCCGTGGCTTTATTGTGAAATTTTAGGGTATTGCTTAGTTTTATTTTACAGCATATTCCTGGTGTCTTACCCTCTGTACTTCCTTGAAGATGAAAGAGGGAATTAACATTTATAATTATTTTTTAAGGATTTACTACCATAAGTATCAAGGAAGAAGAAAGTCAATAAAATCTCTTTCCTACCCTCCAAGAATTTGAGATCAAGATAAGGAAATAAACTATAAAGAGATAGAAAGATAAATAAAAACTCAAGCTTTAAATATTTTAAGACTACAAACCAGATGCCAGAAGAAATTTTGTCATTGTGGGTAGTTATGAAAAAAATAATAATCAAAAAGAATTTGAAATGTTATAAAGAGAAGAAAATGTATTAGACTGGAGTAGACAGGGAAGATATTAAGGAGCAGGAAATGCTAGTGCAGACTCTAGAAGGACAGATCAAAGGACAAATTGGGGGAAAAGAGGAGAATGCTTATGTTAGAGTAACTTCATGAATAAGATAGGGACAAAGTCTCAAGAATTCGGGGCAACACAAAATAAAACATAAGATAAAAATGTCTTCTAGATGTGTATAGAAGGTAGATACAATGCTGGAAAGATAATTCTGGGTCTTTTGCAACTCTAAGATGATGGCGTTAGAATAAAGTATTAAAAGACATGTTTTAACAATAAATAAATTTAGATTAAGGCACAGCTCATATTGACAGACAGAGAAAGAGAAAAAGAAAGAGAAAGAAAAAGAGGAGAAAGAGAAAGAGAAAGAGGGAGAGGGAGAGTAAGAGGGAGAAGGGGGAGAGAGAAAGAGAGAGAGAGGAGAGCTGTAATTCAGCAAATCATATCCTAGCAGAGCTCATCTGAAGCAATATTTCTCCAGTACCCCAGCCTTTGTAACCTCAGTTCTGAATCTTCCCACCTGTACTTCATCTCACATCATTGCAAAGGTGTGTTTTTGACTCTCCATTTCACCCCCTTGTTGACACTTCTTGGCCCCTGACATGTGTCTCTGTTCCCTGGTGTCTGCCTTTCTGCCCAGCTCTGGCTTGACTCTCTGGAACCTTCCAACATGATAGCCCTCCTTGTCTGGTTAGCCTTGGGGATGCCATCCTTGATGACTCAGACCTCACACTGTCTCAGACATCAGGAGTTCTGTGGGCTTTGGATGTCAGCCTGTTGGCAATTTGGGTGGAAGGTGGTGGAGTCACTGAAGACATTTCAGCAGAAGAAGAAAGAAGCAAAACTATATTTTAGGAAAATCAGACTGACAGTGACGTGAAGAGCAGGTAAGTGTGGGACGTGGGGGTTTAAAAGATGGTAGATGGGATCTTACTACCACATATTTATCCAAAGAAAATAAACCAGTATATGAAATATGTACCCGCACCCCAACACTATTCACAACAGCTAGATATGAAATCTACCTAAATGTCCATCAACAGATGAATACATAAATAAAATGTGATATAGGTACACAATGGAGTATTATCCAGCCATAAAAGGAATGAAATCCTGTCATTCCTGGCAACATGGATGAGCCTGGAGGGCATTATGTTAAGTGAAATAAGTCAGGCACAGAATGATAAATACTGTCTCTTCTCACTCCTATGAGGGAGCTTAAAAAAATTGAGCTCATCGAAGTGGAAAGTAGAATTGTGAATCTTAGGGTTGGGAAGGTTGGGGAGGGGAGGACAGGGAGAATTTATTTAACAGAGACAAAGTTACAGCTAGAATGGAGGAACGAGTTTTGGTATTTTGTAGTGTGGTAGGGTGAATACGGTTAAAATAATTTATTGTGTATTTTCTAAAAGCTAGAAGAGAGGATTTTGAATGCTCACAACACGAAGACATGATAAATGTTTGAGGTGATGGATATGTTAATTACCCTGACTTGATCATTACACATTGTATACCAGTATCAAAATATCACTCTGTATCCCATAAATATATGCAATTATAATGTGTCAGCTAAAAAAATAAAGGGAAAAACAGATGTAAGGTGATATTCCAGATTCCGAGTACTCAGAATTTACCTAAATACAATCCCTGGCTATTTTCCTACCTATTTCAATCCTAAAATGATGGTGTTGGAATAAAGTAAGACATCTTTTAAAAATAAATAAATAAATAAGTGATAGGCAGGAACCAATTAGCTAAAGATTTTACAATTTCAAATAAAATACGTGTCTTTGTGTTTCTAAATAAAGGGTCTGATATCCTCCATTAAATAAAATATGTATGTGTGGAGTTCATTGTTAGCTTTTCTTGCAACCATTAAATATCACTCTTTCCATTTAAATGTAGCAGTGTTGTTTCTGTGGAGAACAAAGAAACATGTTATTATTCAAAATTTACTAAAAGAGAGCAGTCCAGATGTAAGCAGAGGCGTGTTCCGTTAAAAGCCATAGCTCCTCTAATGAAGTCCTTTGTGGGCTATTGTAGCAAATCCTTCCTCTAACAGGCAGTGGTGTGTGTATGTGAGAGAGAGAGAGAGAGAGAGAGAGAGAGACAGGTCAATTAGAATGAATAAAGGGATTGTATACTAGGGTACCTAGCAAACCACTGTTATTATTGTCACTGAAATTACCACTCAAGAGACCAAAGCTGAAGCTAATCAATATAAGGATCTAGTGAGCAAGAGTAGGAATACAGCAGGTGCGTATACAATGGGAGGTTTACAATATGCGACCCAAATTGCATTTTCCTAGAACCCATCTGAAAAATCTTCTGCCACACTCTCTCCCCTGCTACAGAGGTAAGCCCCTTTAGGTGGAGATGTGGAAGGATGGAAGGAAGGAAGACATGCAGGTAATGGTTTTAATGAAGGTGTAATCCTTTGGGCACTATAATCTCTAGTTTTTACTGAATGTTTTCTAATGTTATCTACCCAACAACTCTCTGAGGCAATTTTAATTAATGCCCTTAATGAGGAAAATGGAGACTCAAAGTGGTTCAGTGACCTGTACAAGGTCAAATGCTGTTAAGGGCAAATAAATAAAAACAAAGCTATCCATTTATTGTACAAACATTATTCAACAGTTAGTAGGTGCCAGGCTTTGTCATTAATATTCTGTGTAATATTCTATTGTGATAATTCTTATGATTATTCCTATTTAATAGATAAGAAAATACAAATATGCATTTTCTAGACTACCCAAATCTCCAGCTCACATTATTGTGTCATCATTTCTATGCTGAGGCCTCATTGTACAAATCAAAGGTGGATTGAGAGCACAGGGTGGTGAGTGGCAGAGTGGACAGTGGTTCAGGGCCTCAGCTCTGGCAGTGGCTATGTCCTGCGCAGCCACTGCAGGCGCTGGGTTCCTGAGGGAATTACCTTCTTCAAGCCTCACTGTTCTCATCTGTAAATTAGAGATAGTTGCCGTGCCTACACTGCTGGGTTTGGTGAGATTTGATGAATGAATGCCTATGATGCACTTTGAACAGGGCCAGGTATAGGGAAGACTCAAAAGTGTTAACTCATACTTTGTTATTCATTGCAAGAAGAAATTGAAAGAGTAATAGTTTGGACAAAGCAAAAATCATTCCTCCCTTGTGAGCACACACAAATTTATGCACCCATAGGCACACCTTTATTTTGCTCATTTTAACGCATATCAAGAGGAACTGTGGTCTGGGAAACTTCTAACGATTTCTGGTCCATTCAGTACCCAAACACTGA
Organism: Avahi laniger; assembly: GCA_963575035.1. Lineage (NCBI taxonomy): Eukaryota > Metazoa > Chordata > Mammalia > Primates > Indriidae > Avahi > Avahi laniger. Next base: position 9,840 of record CAUYSK010071271.1, read on the forward strand.
CTTCCATATATAAGTGATCTTCTGATCAAACCCATCCTCCGTCCACCACCAACTAACTCACCTAACAACAGTGGTTAAAAATCCTTGTCTGGTGTTTCATGGTGAGACCCTAAATTTTCTACACCATTTCATTCCAGTTCAATTAAAAATTTTTTTTTTACTGGGACTGCACACTTTGTCTTTTCTCAGACTCCCCTCTCAATACAACATCCCCAGAGAAGCCACCCACCTCCCCTTCATTTCCTTCAGCTTTCCATCCTTCACACATACCCCAGGGAAAATCAAGCACACACTTTTATCTCCCCAGTACACTTGGCAGTGACAGGCTGCTAAATGCCCGAGAGTGTGTGGGGGCTAGCACAGGTCAATATTCTCATGCTGATGCTGTGGTGTTAGCTGGAGTAGGGTTATGGCCAGCAGAAAGGGCAGAAGTGATGATCTGATACAATTGCCAGCAATGGCACTTAGTTGGTGCCTGCTGACAAACCAAAAGGACAGATGGCATTGCTTGGTCATTGTCATCAGAAAGCTGATGAGCAAAAGCTTTAGTGATTGAGTCGAAATCATTGACAGGCTTTGAAAATTTATTGATAAGAGAGTATTCTGCATGTATGCAAGCAATGCAGAGGACTGCCACCCATCAGTGTGAACAGTCACAACTCCACAACATTGCAAACATACACACTCACAGAAGCAATTAGGCATTGGCAGCAGCCAGATCTCCAGTTTTGAGAAGGAGGTTTTATGCTGGCTTACAGGAGACAGCATGGCCTACTGGAAAAATTCATGCTCCAGGAAGTCAGGAGACTCTGGTCCCATTGCTGGAGCTGAACAGCTGAACAATGTGTGGTAGGTCATTGAACTTCCTAAGCCATAGCTCACATTGCTTTCAAAATATCACGTGTACATCTCTATCATTGTAACTACCACATTGCCTCACAATTATTTGTTTATGTATCTTTTTTTTTTTTTTTACACCAGTAGACAAGACAGGTTGTGTTTTATTCTTGGTAATAGTTTTGGGCTTTACATCAGTCTAGGCACACGCATGCATGCACACACACACACACACACACACACACCCTCAGTTCTTATTAAATAAATGGATGAGGAATGTATTTTACATTTGTGACTTGCAGTTTTCATCGATTACTCTATAATGTATATATTTAGAGAAAATATGTTCTCTAAAATAGATCAGTACCTAACAGATTTTAAAAATCTTCCTGGCATAGTTACCTCTCTGTTTACTTTCTCCCTATTCCCATTTTCCATAAGTTCTTATAATTACAAGGTTACTTGATTTTTCTCTAGTTGAGGGAATTGTTATCCTTTCTCTATGTGGTCAAGATCTCAGAGGGTTCCTGAATGGACAAGAACAAAATGAGTCTTTGGCGCCTGCATTCCAAAATGTTTGGTCAGAACTCCCAATGTCTCCCTTTACTCCATGTAGTAAAGGTAAAACTTCTTGTTGTTTGAGTAGAAAATTAAATTTTTAATAGTATTTTGATTTAGATGATTGCATTTGATGTCTAAAATACATCCACGAAGATGCAGCTGAAGTTAGAACTCAGGTTCCCTCAAGAAATAAAATTTAAACTCTCAGGGTGAAAAAATGAGAACAGTGTAAGCATCGGACCTAGTCATACACGTGTAGGCACCTTGGGTTGACCGTTTAATATCTCTGTGTCTCTGGCCATATTATGTGTGTGATGTGTGTGTGTGTGTGTGTGTGTGTGTGTGTGTGGGCGTGTGTGCTTCAGTCTTCTCATCTATAAAATGCAGACAATAAAGCCTTCCTCACAAGATCAAGGTGAGGAGTAAATAAGGGCAGGTAACTATGATAGACTGTTGCCCATTAGGGCAGCAGGGTGAATGTGTAAAAGTAAGGAGCCCAGCAACATGTGGGTAGCTTAGGGATTGCTATGTGCTCATTCATCTCCAGTTATAGTTAGTACAGACATAGTGTGTAGTACAGACATAAACCTGTAGTAACTCTTCCATCAATTTAAAATCTGCAGAGTGCATATAATCTTGGAAATATTGCCCGGTCAACACCTTTTGCCCAAGTTATGCTTTCAACCATTACTCGAATGAGTACCAACGTACTTTTTTACTGAGCTTCTTGGCTAATTCTTGCTGACAGTATTGTAATGAGTGATGGTCTGCAGTATAACTGCAGTGGCAACAATTAAGGGTAAGAATAGAATCTTAAAATTTTATTTTTTTCCATTTCTCCTTGTTTATTTATTTATTTTTTCTTTGCCATTGCAAATACACAGGGTCAGGATAACACATGGTCCTGATGTGACCATTGTTCAGCTTTCTCAGACCCAAAGTTCTGCTAATAATGTGAAACACAGAGCCCCAGAGACATGAATGATGCACTTGGTTGTTTGCTTTGATTTAATTCATTAGATAAAGGCTGGACTTTCTACCTGCTTGCACCAATTCATTGCAGTTGAAATTCATTATGTGCTGCTTTCTGTTCACCTCAGAAAATATTATCATTGCTTTCCTTTTATAAAACCCTACTACACAAAACTCTGAATTTACAAAAAAGACAAATTGCAAAAGGCTACGGGGGAGACTATGTTTATTTTACAAATGAGTTTTCTCTTTACAAAGAGTTCACAATGGATGTATTCTAATAAATTCTTTGTTTCCTAATACTTTTTATGTTTTCAACTTATTTTGTGTAGCATTTCAGTTTCCTAAGGCTGTGCTCCCCAGTCTCCGTGCCTTGGACTGGTACTGGGTCCGTGGCCTGTTAGGAACCAGGCTGCACAGCAGAAAGTGAGTGGTGGTCCAGCGAGTGAGGCTTCATCTGTATTTACAACCACTTCTCATTGCTCGCATCACTGCCTGAGCTCCACCTCCCGTCAGATCAGTGGCAGCATTAGATTCTCACAGGAGCGAGAACCCTCCTGTAAACTGCGCATGCGTCGCATCCAGGTTGCTCGCTCCTTATGAGAATCTAATGCTTGATGATCTCAGGTGGAGCTGAAATGGTGATGCCAGCAGCGGGGAACAGCTGCAAATACGGATTATTATTAGCAGAGAGGTTTGAATGCACAATAAATGTAATGTGCTTAAATCATCCCGAAACCATCTATTGTCTTCCATGAAACTGGTCTCTGGTGCCAAAAAGTTGAGGACCACTGTCCTAAGGTATGAATTGAGCCAATTTCAGGAGAGATTTTTCCAACTATCTCCTAAGAAACATTAAGTTTGCCAAGATTCCTTCACAAAAAATCACAAGCCCTCACATTCCTTTTCGCCCCTGTACGTACTGTGTTTGTTAAATTTCCTTTCTCATTTCTTCCCATACTTTCCCTACTCAGCCTCAAAAAAACCCTCCTCATATTTTAATATACAATTTAAATACCATCTCTGCTGTGCTTCCTTCCCAACTTTTGCATCCAGATTCAGCCATCCCTTACTCTGAGTTTCCACAGCTCTTACATTAGAAGTCTAATATAAATTTATTGTTTCTGTAGTACTCATGACAGTGTATTTTCTGCAATGAGATGGTGCACTGCCAGGGGGCAGGGATCATTTCTGAAATCATAGTTATGAATACCCCTCCCCTCCTCAATCACTTGCATAGTGTTTCATACATATTTCACTTGAAAACGTATATTAGGACAAAATTTCACCAAAATAATTCCCACATATGTCCCAGGGACCAGAGAAGGGCATGTAGCTTTGATCTGATATTTGGATACTTTCTCTATTTTTCCTGTGAAATTTGATGGAAAAACAATTTAGAGTTAGAAAACTTTTATTAATTTCTAGTCCTTACTTCCCGACTTTCTTACTTCCTGACTTTCTTACATCTGTGTATTTTTGGACAAACTTCTTGACAATTATATACCTCAGATACCTCATCTGAACATAGGGAATAGATGACTTACTCACCTCCTTAAATGATTATATTATAAAATAAGGTCATAAAACATAATAGGTAAAATGTATTTGGAAAATAAGATTGTATCATTATTGGATAAGATGTGCTGAATCATTGGAGTCTGCAATGGGAGAACGAGATGTGAATGCAGAAAAGCAAGCAGCAAGTCAGCATGCTCTGCCATTGGGGAAGAGCCTTTCTGTAGCAAACCACAAAGACAAAGGAAGGTCAATATTTAAAATAGTTGGAAGAACTGTTTAGACCCCATAAAACTCTTAAACTATATCCTTGAGATTTTTATCTATTCTTTTTTTCTTTTTTTGCGTGTAAGTGGAGGGAATAGTGGGCAGTAGAACAAAGTAAGATAGAAGCCTAAGAAAGTGCCTAAGGTACATCAAATTCATTAGACAGTTGGTTTGTTTTTTGTTTTTTCTGTTTGTAGATGTAATCACAGTTTGTGTTCATATAAATTTGTGTTCTGCAAATTTATATGATATTATTTCATCAAATTTATATGCATAATATGTATGTTCTACATTTTTTCATTTGATAAAGTTTTATAAGTAGTTTTCTCATCATGAGTCTTAACTTTATTATTTTTAAAATAAATTTTATTATGTATATATAAGGTATACAGCATGATATGGGATAATTATAGATGGTAAAATAGTGAAACAGATTAACATATCCATCATCTCACATAGTTACCCTTTTTGATTTTGGGGGCAAGAGCAGCTAAAATCTATTTATTCAGCAAAAGTCCCAAATACAACATAATATTATTACCTATAGTCCTCATGTGGTACATTATTTTGACTTGTTCATCCTATGTATCTGCTAATTTGCACACATATTTTCTTACTCTATATGGTCCGATTTTGATTCAGTTTATCCTGTGCAAAAATTAGAGAGTAGTGAAAAACAGCTTACATGGGATCACGGGGGCTGCATTCTAGATTTGGATTTGCCACTACTGTACAAATGAACTTGGCGGGTCCCTTCAGTTCTCAGGTCCTCAGTTTCTCCAACATCCAAATGGGGTGGGAACTATTTTTTGTGTCTCCTTGTTTTCTCTGAAGTTAATAACACTCTTGGACAATACTAGGAAATTTTTAATTATATAAATATAAGTGTAAGTATATATTTTATATTCATACAGAATAGAACTATTATGCATCGTGTTTAAACAGATTAATTTAAAGATTAAGGAGGCATAGATGTATAAATGAGAATGGTTAGGATCTTTTCTAAATATGATTTTCAAGATAGAGAGAGTGCATTAAATAGCCTTATTTTTTCTTTTTAATAGAGATAGGTGAAACTCTTTGCTCTTCCTCCTAAGGGTGTTAAACATATGAAGTAGAGTTGGATGAAACATCACAGAAATCTATAACTTATTACCCCCAGTGACAAAGCACAAGTTATTTCTTTCAGTTTCAGTTTTTTGCATCTGTAAAAATGGAAAAATCTATTCAGATTGTGGTGAGGACTGAATATAAGGTATGAAATACATGTATCCCATACCTGACACACAGTGGGGCTTCATTAAGTGTTCACTTGCTTCATCTTTCCCCTCTATAGTAGCTAGTATAGGCCGGTGCATAATATGTGCTCAGTAAACTCTATTGATTACTTGTGGTTTGAAATTTCTCACACATAGCACATTTATTCACTGACATATTCTAAATCTTGTGGGAATTCTTATTCCAGTAAAGCTGCAAATCTTTTCCAACATTCTTTCTTACTCACAGAAGTATATTTTAGTAAAATACGGATTAAAAAAACCCAATTCTCAAGTTACTGTGGCCATAATTTTTAAATGAATAAAATCTTGGAGCTTTTGGAGATTTCTATGCTTATGGAATCTCTCATCCACATCTAAAGCTAACTCAGTCCTGACTCTCAGAATTGGAAACAGATGATAGCTTGACGCATTTTCTTTAGTTTCTTCAGAAGAGCTGAGTTCTCCTGGGAATCCTTTCACACAACCCACTGTACAAGGGGATGCACAATCTTTTCACACACCCCTGTTGATCTAGATCTTCACCTACTTAAAAAGTGGCTTTAAAAAATATTTAGTTCATTTTAAAGCCAGTATTTTAACCTTCAAGAGAAGGTTAATACTGAGAATCAACACTTGAATATTTACATACTGATAGCATCAGCTAAATCATAGGGAGAAAGTCCAAGGACCGGATGTAATTTGATCATTGTGATTCCAAACACTTTACCATAAGGACAGCATTTTCCAGGTGTGGGATTGTAGCGTGAGCAATATTCTGTGGAGTAATAGCAAAGTATGGCATTTATATAACCAATACAATTGAACAATTTACCCTCTTTTATTCTTCACCTTTGCTGAGGATAAGCTGGCCACTCCTGTCTTTTTATCCTACTGGAAAAGTTTTGCTCAGTATTTAATTGTGAACTGACTACTTTTGTACAAAGCAAAGGTGAGAGCAAGCCAGGCCACTCTGTCAGCCACATATTATGTTGGAAAGCCCTCAATATTGGAGTGGTAACAATGATCAGTCCGTACAAATAATACTGGGGACATCAAAATAGGAGACATTATATTACTATTATAATATCATAATATCACAAGAAATGTGTATTGCTGAAGGATGTTCCCGTCCAACATTTCTTCTCTCCAAGTTCCATTTCCTATGAAATGAAATGAGATGGGCTAAATACTAGTCACTCTATTCCCACATCCCCCAAGCTCCTGATGAAACAAGAAAATACCAAGCCAGCAAACAAAGGTAATACAGGGGTACACTATGGGACTATTTCATAAGAAACGACAGTGATCTAGCACCTCTTATACTTTCCTGGATTAAACTTAAGCCCATTATCCAAAGTGAGGTACCACAAAATCCGAAGAATGGGCTCCACTTGTACTCGCCATCAGTTGGTACTAACTGATGAACACTAGGGTGCTCACATGGCAGTATTACTCTCCAGGGATTAGGGGGATGAAGGGGTAAACCCGCAACTAAAGGGCACCAGGAGCATTGTAGAGGGGAAGGGCACGCCTCTAACCCTCCCTTGGGTGAGGCGAAGACATAAAGTGTAACCATAATGTTTGTACCCTCATAATACCCTGGAAAAAAAAAAAAAGAATATGTTCTCTTTCTCCTTCCTCCTACTTTCCCTCCTTCCTTAAATCTTCACCTATTTTGATTCCTTCCTTCTCAAACTATTATATTTTAAAAAAAGGACGGTCTTTAAAAAATTCCTCATTCATGCACAACTGCAAAGCTTTTCATTTCACATTTCCTTCCTGGAAGAGATGACTAATATTTTTCACCTTGACAAGCATTTAGCTACTGACAACATCCAGAGCTACCTATTTCTTTCCTTTTTATGGTAATTTCCTGTTGGGATGGGGAGAGTCAGGAGTGCTCAATTTTATGTGTCTTGCTATTTTTCTGACCTCTTTACCTTTGCTGTCCATTAAAGTCACAATCTCTTTCCTTTTTCGTAACTGTTCAGCTTTTCTATCCTTTGCAAACCCACCACCAAAGTATTTAGCGTTTTAGTTTCTTCTGGCAAGAATGCTGTCTTCAACTTATTTTGTTTTATTGTCAATCACTAAAACTATTGAGTTGTTTTAATACATTAATACATTTTGTCCATGCTAATTGTAATATTTCTTGTCTTTTAATGTCCCCAAAGATGTATCCCCAGTGTGGATATTTAATATTTATATAAAAAGCTATATTTATCTGTTTATTTTCCAGTGATATCCACAGCTCCAAGCTATCCAACATTTAATCAGTCTCAAACATTACTATATACCTATTTCTTTAATTGGTTATATTTTCACTTTTAAGTTCCTCAAGAACTCCAACCACTGACAACTTCTGTTATTTATGCACCAAAACAAATTAACTAATTTTCACATTAATTACCGCCCCATACTTCTTTATTCTTGAAGCTTTCTGTTTTAATTCAGCTAACCACAAAGTTTAGTTTGATCACCTACACTGGTCTACAATGAATATATTTCTTAAATCACTGTCACTTTCAAAGACCAACTTTCTTTTCAGTATTCAAAGCCCACACACGCTATGTCACACCATAGACAAGGAAAAGGAGACAGGAACCTCCTAATAAAAGGAACAAACACAACAATCAGCACTGATAATCCTAAGTATGTATCTGTGTTTATATCATTGTGTTTAATTGAGTATTTACAGCAGTTCTTTCTTTATGTGAAAATTTTTGAGAACAGGAGCACATCCTTTTCATATCATGGCTATTTAATAAATATTGTTATTATCAATATTTTTTAAAAGGCATATAAATTAAGAGCAAATATCACCCAGCATGAAATCAAAGGAAACAATTATCCTTTTAAAGTTCTGTATTTCATCGCTGCTGTCTCTGCGTTCTCCTGACTCATCAGCATCGCTTTAACAGTCCTGACACTTTTGAACATCCTGCCAGACAGACACTCTGTGTTTAACTACGAGAGCTAAACCCTAACAGCATCAACGATATCATTCTCTTTTCACTCTATAGAGTTGCCTCTACAGAGGTCCCTGCTTCCCCCGCATTTGGTGTGAAAACTTACCGCTTTTACCAACTCCCCCTGCTCCCAGCATTACCACCTTGTACTCTCTGGACCCGCCTGATGCGCTGCCCGGAGAGCAGCTGGCTTCATTTTCTACCTCCATCTTACCAGAGGGACTGGAGGAGGAAAAAAGAAGGAAAAAGTCACCCGTGTCAGGTGGTTGCTCGGATATTACCAACTCTAAAACTGTGTCAAAGGAAAGGTTTAGTGCGAGGTAAGAACCATCAGCGTCGGGCTGACTGCTGGTCCTCTGCTCGAGCGGGTCTCATAGCAACCACTTCAATTGCTTCCAATAAAAATCTGGCTTTTGCATCCCCTCCTCCTTCCAATCCCTTCACTCTTTCACGTCTCCCACGATGATCTCTCTCTCTCTCCTCCCTCCCCCACTGCTTTTTTGTTTTCTTCCGTCCTCTGATTCAATCTCTCTTCTTCACTATCCGTCCCTCTCCTTTCTCCTTCCTGCCCACCCTCTGCACAATCGCAGTTGTTAGAGGCACACACCTATGTGACTCCCTTCCAGGCTGGGCTGCTAGAATGGAGTGAATCTGAGACTTCATGGGAGATGCTGTGTCTCACAGGCTGACTAGCTGTAGCTACAACTTCAAAGACACTGTTTTCTTTTAATCAGAATCAATTAATTAGGAAGGATTTCTATTGTTTATGTCCTTGTTTCGTATCATCATCCTCCTGCAAGTTTCTCTTTCTGGGAAAGGGGAAAAAAAAAAAAAGCAAAAACAAAACAAACAAAACAAAACAGTAACTCAAGGCTCTTAAGGATGGGTCTTGAGTGCTGTTGAAATAATACCCGGCCAGCAGCAAATGTTTCAGTTCACTTCACAGCTGCAGTTCTAACATAGAAAGGTAATTGAATTAGATCATTATGTTTCGACATGGATCATACTTGTTTACACTAAGTTATTAGAAACAACCTAAAACACGAGGACCCTGTCAAGCATGAAAGGAGACAGTTGATAAATATTTTTACTGACAATTGTAGTAGTACAAAAGATCACAGAAGACTATTTTTCAAATGTCCAAACCCCTAATCCTTATTTGAATTCTTCTAAAGTTTTGGGGTCTTTGCTTTTCCCTGAAGAATTTCTAAACTATAGAGATCTTAGATGTTTTCAATAATTCCTAACAATCATAGTTAGATCGCGTCTTTCAATCAAGATCATGATGTTCTGTATGTTTATGGCTTATTTTCTGATTATAAAACGTGAATCATGATGAGATGCAGTCAAGTGTTTGGTGTGCATATAGGCTCGTCTTTCTATCTAGATTTTAAGCTCTTCCAGGAAATGAACTATATTTAATTCATTCTTTATGACTCTATAGTGTATGATCACGTGCTGAGCACTGACTGGGCACTCAATATATACTTGCTGGTCATTAAAGAGACTGCACATTGGCATACTCAAGGGCACAGGATTTGGAGCCAAATTGCTTATATTCAAATCAGGGCCCAGGCACTTACAAGCTACATGACCTTGGGAAAATCACTTTACCTATCTGTGCCTCGGTTTCTTTATCTATAAAATAGTTAATTAAAACTATAATTTACTAACTAATTAAGTGAGTTAATGTTTGCACAGTGCTCAAAACAGTGTCTGGCAAGTTATAAACACTACATAGGTATATGATATTATGATTATTTTATTATTATTTTTAATCAGTGGTCCTGTCAGTTCACTGTTCATAAACACTCACCAGAGAAGAAGAGATCATCTTTTCATATTTCTGTTGGCCATTTGTATATCTTCTTTGTCAAAGTATCTTTTCAAGTATTTTGTCTATTTTTATGTCAAGGTGTTTGTTTCCTTATTGAATTTTGAGAATTCATTATTTTGGATGTAATATTTTATCATATACCTGTTCTGCAAATATTTTCCCCTAGTCTGTGGCTTTTCTTAGCAGTATCTTTCAAAGAGCAGAAGTTTTAAATTTTGATGAGTCCAATTTATAATTTCTTTCTTTTATGGATCATGCATCAGGTTTAAATGAAACCTTGTCTAATGGTTCTATTTCCAATTCTCTTTTCATCTTCTTTACCCCTTGATTGGAAATTCACTTCCTGTGGTAGGTCAATTTATCACTTTTCTATAGGCAACCGCCAAGTTTGTAACTCTGGACCAAATTTTCCCTTTGAACTGCAAAAATGAATCTAACTGGCTCCTCGATGTTTCCATCAAAACCCTGCTTATATCCTAACCTCAGTATGTCCAGAAAGACATCACCCTCATCCTCAATAAATGAAGTCAACACTATTTTCTATCTTTGTAGGGAGCATCCCCACTCTCTAAGTTCTAGCTTTAGTTATACCTCTTCTAATATTTGACCTTCATACTTGAAACAATTGCATATTTTTTCCTCCCTGACTACAAGCTCCCTGTAATAAGCCTTTCTTCCCTTTACAGTGTTCAATTCATCCCATATACTGACGTCGGGGAAATCTACCTAAGATGTCAACCTGACTAATCCTTTTGTACACATATTCATACATCAGATGTCTAAAAAAGTACAACCCAGTAGATTAGAATAGCACATAGGGACACAAAGCATTTATTCCAGTTTCACGTTTCAGTGTAGCCCTCACACTCCATACAATAGAGACAGACAACGTGGGCTACTTGCCTTTCCTTCAACAAAACTATCATTTGCATGATTGGATCTAATAAAGAACTGGGCTGTATTATAATTATCTTGTAATTGTTTAATTGAAACTTTATTCCTCAATGAAATGATATGAATAAACAATACCATTTTGCTTCAAGGTCTTTCTGGGTTTTATTTCTAGTTGTGCTGCTGGAATTCTTATGACCTTGAGCAAATCATGTGCCTCTCTAGCTATCCCACCATCTGTTACTCTGTTTTCCATGTCAGCCATTCTGATTTGGTGGAAAAGCATCGGAATTTTCGTGACAGCTGTGTCCTTGGTCCTGTTCTTTATTTGCTACATTTATTTTAATGCTGATTAAGAGAAAGGAATACATGGAAATGTCCCATCACAGTAAACAAATGAATGGTTTGCCAAATATGAACACTATAAAAGGGAAATTCACTGGTGAATTGTCTTTCTTCTCAGTTGTCGGTGTTAATGTCAATATTCCTCACATGAAATTTAGTAGGATTTTTCCCTATTTACATGCAAGAAAAAAAAAACTATAAAGTGTAGAGAGAGTTTTCTAGTTATAAAGCCTCTTTGTATACCTCTTCTTTGAAATTTTAAGGCACTCCACCTTAGTTCCTTCACCTGAATTACTAAGGGCAAAAAAATCCTCCCAATGATGACTAAATTTTGAAGCATTCTGATGCTACTGGTTTTCAGCTTTAGTCAGTGACTTTTGTGAATTTGCCTGTCTCCTGCCTCGAATAATGCAGTCAAAAGTCTGTGTTATACGTTTGTGTGTGTGTGTGTATGCGTGTATGTGTGTGTGTGTGTGTGTGTGTGTGTGGAGGGGTATCTCCCATGTATATAAATGCTGATGAAAATGGAGCCCTTAAGAAACCAAAATCATTTCCTGACAGATGCTTTACACTCAGGAAAAGTATTAAATGATTGGAGTCTGCATTTGTTTCCTCTAACCTACCCTGGCAATTGCCATCCTTTTTGGATGGCACATCATTCCCTTTGAGTGCTCATCTCCATCAAATTAAGACTCAGGTGTTTGGTGTTTATTCATAGCCACTTGACTTGCTGAGCAGGGTCCAAGTACACTCCACCTTGCCTCCATGTGCTGCTGCTGTTCACCTCCCCAGCCCTTCTCAGATGGCAAAAGAGAAAATTTAACCAGCAATTCCCTCAAAAGGAATGCATTAGCTCTATTTGTACGCATGTCTTTCTAAACTCCTTAGCAAGTTCTAAGGCAAGCAGTCAAGGTGATAGGTCTATAGAAGAGAAGTTCAGAGCATCCTAAGTTCTTTTCTTACCTCTCCAGTCACTGGCAGATGGAGTTTCTCATACCTTTGTCTACAAAGCCACTTTTTTCTTCATTAGAGCACTTACTGTATTTATTACAGTGATTTATTTACATTTCAGACCACCTTACTAGAAAGTCATGACCTCTGCTATATTTAATTTTACCCCTCTAGGATTTAACACTGTCAACATAATTTCAACAAATTATATTGCATTTTATTGACCTAATTGTTTTTTTATTAGCAATTCATGAACTGAGCAACATCTAGTCTACAAAATAGACAAAAGCTACACAGGGCATGCAGTTTTTGGAAGGCAGCTTGAGCAAGAACAAGAAAATAACAGAGTGCAAAAATAAGATTCATTAACATAAAGTTAAGCAGGTTACTTCAATGGGTTAAAGCTGAAGGGGTTTCCTTACCATGCTGGCTCAGTTCAGCTGGGCCTCCTTTGATTGATTGATGTGAATCTCTTGATTTTTCCTTCCTTCACTTTCTTTTTCATTTTTAAAATTTCAAAATATTATCGGGGTACAAATATTTTTGGTTACATGTATCGATTTTGTTATGCTTGAATCGGGGTTATAATTGTGCTCATCACCTAGATAGTGTGCACTGTACTTGTTAGGTGGCTTTTTGCCACCATCCCCTCTGCCTCACTCTCCCCTGCTTGATTTCCGCTGAGTTTTACTTCCCTTTGCACACATGTGTACTCATTTGTTAGTTCCAGTTTAATAGAGATACATGTGGTGTTTGTTTTTCCATTCCTTAGATACTTAGAATAATGGTCTCCAGTTTCCTACTAAGTGTTGCAAAAGGCCTTAATTAATCCTTTTTCATAACTGAGTAGTATTCCATAGTATACACATATCACATTTTGTTAATTTATTCATGAATTGATGGACACTAGGGTTGATTCCACATCTTTGCAACTGCAAATTGTGCTGCAATAAACATTCGAGTGCAGATGTATTTTTATAAAACGACAAATTGCTAGATCAAATGGTAGGTCTACTTTTGAAAGATCATCTATTTGCTCTGTTGATTATTTCCTTATCTGTGCAAAAACTTTTTAATTTAATCAAGTCCCATTTATTTGTTTTTTGTTGTTGCTATGGTTACCATTGGGGTCTTCTCCATAAATTATTTGCATAGGCCAATATCTAAAAGACATTTTTCAACATTTTCTTGTAGCATTCTAATGGTTTCATGCATTATATTTAAGTTTTTTATATACCTTGAATTAATTTTTGGGAATGGTGAGAGCTATGGATCCTGTTTCAATCTTCTGCATGTGATTATCCAATTTTCCCAGCACCCTTTATTGAATAGGGCTTCTTTTCCCCAGTGTACCTTGTTCTCTGCTTTGTCAAAGATCAGTTGGATGCATATGGATGGTTTTATGTCTAGGTTCTCTCTTCTGTTCCATTGGCCTATGTCTCTATTTTTGTGCCAGTATCATGCTGTTTTGGTTACTATAGCCTTGTAGTATAGTTGGGAGTCTGGTAATGTGAGGTCTCCAGATTTGTTCCTTTTGCTTAAGGTTGTTTTGGCTATTTGGGGTCTTTTTGGATTCCAAATGAGGCATAAAATTATTCTACCTCTCACTGACCTACTCACCAGCACATACCGTTAAAATCAAAGTACAGGTGAATACTTCTAGTTGTGGGACTTTCATACTGAAGTCTTATTAAGGTTGAAATAATTAGAAAAAAATCTTAAATATTAGCTAAATAACTTGAATTCATTTATTTATTCATACAACATGGATGCATTCATTAAGCATAGATTAATTTTCATATCCTCAAATTGATTCATTTGACAACTGTGTTAAGCCTTTTAAAAAATGTAAGAAAACACAATATAGTCCATGAGTTCAAAGTTATTATACCTTGATGTCAGAAAAATGCACCTGTGTACCAGGCTCTGGAATAAGAAAGAATATGGCAAGTAATTGAATAGATGAATGAGCAAAGTATGACAGAATTGTGGGAAAAGGAGAGACTGTCTCCAAATAGTAAGACAAAGTGAAATGTCAAGGAAGAGTAGTGCCTTGGGCTATGGCCTTAAGTAGGACTTCAAATGAAGGAGTTTACCAAAATTAGGGGTATTCAGAGTTTAGAGAATAGGAGATATTTTGTTAATTGCAAATCGATAACATGTAATTGATGCATGAGAACATAGAAACACAGTCCAAAAATTAGTTATAAATAGATTAAAGACAGTTTTAAATTATAATATACTGAGTTTGGATTTCTTTCTTTTTTTTTTTTTTTGTCTTTTTCTTCAAGCAAAGCATGGTACCCCTTTTGAATTAGAATAGTGAATAACACAGGTGTCTGGCTAGAGAAAAATTAAGGTCTGGCTCAAGTTATCTTTCTTCCATTAAGTCTTATTGGCTTTCTCAAATTGTAGTGATTTGGAGCTCAGCTAAATTTCTATAATATTTATTATCACTTGAGTCATTAATTTGACACTTGGCATTCTACAATTTTCTAAATTGTAACCTGCTCAAGAGAGGAGCTCCTGTTCCATTTTGTTCTTTGTATTTCTCGTTCTGGGCTCAGGTCCTCATATGTTGTAAATGATCAATAAAAAATTGTTAAGACTTTTTCATTCAATATACTTCATAGTAAAATCTGATATAGTCACTACTGATTGAAATTTTTTCCATCTAGTCACTCAAAATTGACTTTCGCCATGTAAGGAAAAAATTATTAGGCTAAGGATATTTTAAAACATGGGCAAAAACATTTAAACTATAGGAAAAAAAATTACTTTACAGTGGTAAATTTCAGGTAAATATTACACAAATTTTCCATCTGCATTTTATTAATCAGGACTTTCAATCATTTTTTACTTTTACATGTTTATAGTATAATTATAATTAACATATGCAGTGATGACTTTGAGGCTATGCAAGATCCTACAATGTAATATCTAAGAAATGTTTAATTTTATTTAATATAATATTGATGCAATCTATTTATTATAATTTTATCTTATAAATATCAGTTAATTATCAATTTGAATTTTTGAATATTTTGAATATATTGTGTTCAAATTCTGGATAAGTAAGAACCTACTACCTCGATGCACAAAATGGAACTGTATCAGACTGAATAGGTAATCAAGCTATTTACTATTGTGTTTGGACAATTTTATATTCTGCTGCAAATACCAGTACACGGCCTTGCTATTTACATTAAAATAATTGTTTTCTAGCTTAAAACTTAAAATAATACTACATTTCCATCATGATCATTGTAAAAATCTGCTTTAAGCATCCCCTGAGAGATAATAACTTAGAATTGGAGAGTACTTTAGATATACACAGTATAGCCTTTCATCTGGGGAAGATATCCCATAATCAATAATTATTGATCTATTCTTTGAACACTGAGTATCAGAGAGTTTACCACTTTACAAAATAGCTTACTATGACCTCCAATAGCAGATAAACACTCAGATTTTGGATGAAGGATAACCTCATTATGACTCTAACTTTTTTTACCAACTTACTAATAGTGTGATAATGGACAAATATTTTTATCTCTCAGAGATTTTATTTCCACATCTTCAAAACAGAAACCTAATATATGTGTTTTTTTGTGAGACTCAAAGGAGATGATGTAAACTCAGAGTCTGGGAACACCATTAATGACAGACAATTTGACATTAGAAGCTTTACTCATTTTTCAAGTACCTTCAAGAGAAGAAAGAAATGGAGCTTGGGGTGGTCTCGGTCATTCTAGCCCCATAAAATGTGAACATGAGTTAAACTAGGGACAGGTCCATGTGGGAGATGTACAGTTTCTCCCAAAAGTGTGGAAGACAGGATATGTAATTCTTTGGGAAAGTTGTTGTGTCTGGTGTGTGCTATGTGTGGGAGGGGAGGCAGAAGACAAAACTGAAAAGATAGTTTGGAATTAAACTGTGATGGTCTTTTTTCCTCCACAATTCTGAGAGGTTTAGACTTACCCAGCAGGTGATATGAATACAGGAATGGTTTTTTAAGCAGAAATATAATATTAACAGGTGTGTGATTTACAAAGCTTGAAAAGCTCTCTATAGAGGGAGTCTGGAAAGTGGATTACAATGAGGAATAGCTAGGGGCTAATAAAATGGCTAACTGATTCCTTTAGTCATCCAGCAGAGAGATGACAATATGAACTAGGTGAACTAGGTCTGTGGCTGAGGAAATTAGAAAGGGGAATGTGACCCATATCACATCACTGAAAAAAAATCAGCAAGTGTTGGTACTCCACAGGTACATGGGAATAAGAAAGGGACAAGAATCAAAGATGGCTGAGGTATTTTGCTTGGATTACACTACACTACTCAGGTAATAGTACCATCTCTATGGTATCTCAAAATACAGAATGAAGAAAGAATAAGCAGGATGAAGTAAAGAGGGAGATGTGAATAATGATTTAAATTTTGATTGAGTTTCTTTTGGAATATCTAGTTAGATATGTACAGAAAGAAGTTTCAGACCATAGATTTTGAGCTGAAGGGAGAGGCTGAGACTTAGAGATATAGATTATGGATGAGGAAATCTTCAGCTTATTAGTGGTAAATGAAAACACAGCAAGAGATGAGATTCTCTATGGAGTGCTTGCTAGAAAGAGGAGATATCAAAGGATGCCTTTATGGATGGACAGATGGACAATAATTGACAAAAATAATATTTATTAAGTTCTCTGTTCAAGATACTTTGCTAAGAATTTTTTGTGTGTTTTCTTATTGAATCTATGAAATAATCTCTTAGGGTCTACATTTCTATTAATAAAAGGATAAAGAAGAAACATACAGAGACTTAGGAAAGCCATGATGAGAAAAGAATCCAAGCAAAGAAACTCTGAAAGAAGCAACTGTTGGTCAATGCTATCAAATGCTTCAGATTGGTCATGTAAGAACAGAAGTAACAGCATGTCATTCCATTTGAAAAGTGAGAGTTTATTAGTGAACACAGAACAATCTTGACAGAAAAGTGAGAGTGGAAATCAGATAGTAAGAGTTGGTGGAATGAGGAGTGGAGGAGTTAGGCACAGACATATATACTTTTCATTTCAAAGTCTGATGAGGACAGAAAAGAATGTGATAAGATCACATATTGTCCTTATTGAGGATATGACTTCAAATGGTTATAGAATCAACGAGGAATCATTTTTAGGACATGGTGGGCACAATAGTCATATGAAACAATTGTTACTATAAGTATGCATACATATATTTATTTATTTTTTTGTCGATACATCATAGATGTATATATTTTGGGGGAACATGTGATTAATTTAATACATTCATATAATTTGTAAAGATCAAATCAGTGTAATTGGGATACCCATCACTTTAAATATTTGTCTTTTCTTTATGCTAGAAACATTTGAATTATTCTCTTCTAGCTATTGTGAAATATATAATAGATTATTATAAACTATAGTCCATGCTGGTCTGTCAAACACTAGGTCTTATTTCTTGTAGCCAACTCTATTAATTACACATATAGCTTAAAACTAGTTATATATATAGCTATATGTAGCTTAAAACAAATAGCTTGTCCTACAGGTAGAGAAAAGGAAATACCAAAATTTGTTCTTAATTTTTACAATGATCATTTAACAATCATGCATTTTTTTTTAAAAAAAAATAAATTTTTTTCTTATTCCTGTAGGGTTTTTTTTTACTATATTTTACCACAAATTTGTGATAGATCTTGACTTTTGTATGTTAGTTTTATTGCTTGCTTTTGCTTTCAGCTAAAAACTCTCTTTTTACAACCTATTGTAAACTTTCCCTCACTTGGATTCAATCATTCTTGTCCTATTATCTTTTGTGACTGTAAATAATTTGCTTTGTTTATTTTGTTACCTTGATGATATTTATAGATCATGTCATAAAGAGCTTACCTCAGAGACCTCTCTTTTGTAGACTATATAAATTTCATCCCTTATGTCTGAACTCATATGTCTTATCCTTTAATCCTGGGATATATTTTGTTGACCTTCTGATTTTTTTTCTCTGCTCACCTCTGCAGCTTTTCAGCATTACATAGAGAAATTAGAATGGAAAGCTAATGGTTTGAAATGATTCCTAGCAAGGAGCTTAGATATAGCTTCCTTAACATTCTAACCAAAATATTTATGAAGATGGAAAAAATAGAAAACCAATTTTATTGAGGACAAAGCCAAGAAAAAATAAGGTTCATTAGAAAAAAAAATACTGGCATTTTGGTTTTTGGCTTGGTGAAATCTACCAAGTCTGCTGTTCCAGATACCAACAGGGAGGTATGTGAAACTCATGCACTTTCTGCATCCTCCCCTGATTTGCTGATGAAGGTCTGTGCTCAACAAAACTGGGAATGGATTATTCCACCATTCAGTTGCTGAATTTTGAGATGATCAGAAGCTCACTATATCATCACCTTTTTTTTAACCTATTCATAATTGTAATTCACAGAAAATGACAGTGTACCAGATACATGAGAGGAGTGTGGATAGCTATATACCGCACTCTGGAAGATTAGTCTTAACAAAACCAGAGAAACAAATAACCTAAGGAGAAGGACATGTTAGATACTGTAGATTATCTAAGTATTCCTGTTCAGGGAATTAACAGTGGGGACCAAGCAGCATGGGGAAACTGAAGTTTCCCCCAGATAGATTCACACATTTTCAAATGAGCAAGCAGAAAGGAAGCTTCTGAAAAATGCTGTGGCACAAGAAAAAGAAATGTTATCGTAATGATAGAGGAAAAACAGACTTCTGAAAAATCTTAAAATTCTGTACTTTTTGATCCAAAAGAATATTTACAAATTCTTAATAGTATATCAGAATATGGCCTCTATAGAAAAGTAGAAAATTATTTTCAAAAGAGAAGAAAAATGCTATAGAAAAGTAGAAAGCTATGTAAAAAGCAGGATGGCCAATGAAAATATGGTAGTGGGAGACACAATGTAACAGTCAAGTAATGCATGTTATTTAGTATTTAGTATCAGGTACCAGGACTGGCACATAGCAGGTTCTCCATAAATATCAGCTGCTATATGTAATCACGATAGACTGATAAATAATAATAGGGAGTACTACTGGAAAATGCAAAGAAACTTCTGTTGCAGTAATGGAGTTTAAATTCAAATTAAGAATGGTAAAATCAGATTTGACAATGTTGAAAATTAAATCAGTGATGTGGAGGAAAAACTTAAGAACTTTTCCCAGGATGCAGAGGAAAAAGGCAAGTTGACGACAGTGATGAAAGAAATGATAGCTCGAGAGAACACTGAACTTTCACCCAAATCATTGATAATAATTATTCTTCTCCCTATTCCTCTTAGAGAAGTGGAGAGTGAATATGCCCGGCATAGTGCTGAATTTGATACAAAGCACCAGCTAAAATCACCAAGTCAGAAGCCTGTTGCTGCAGGAGCAGGTATAAGACAAGCAGGAAGCAGATTTTTTTTTCCTCTACTTAACTGCTATGTCTGTTCCTTAGGAAATAAATGTAAGGAACATCATGTTGGAAAGAAATCAAAACAGAAACCAAAACGGACTAGTCTGAGAAGGAAATCCAAAGATATCAACAATGTGGAAACAAATGAATCCCAGCAAAAATAAGAGAACCCAAATCAGACACAAGGGAGATCAAGCCAAGAGAAATTAACTGAATTGTTAAATGCCATGTTTAATTAGGCGCCTCCAAGTGTTATATTGGAGATAGTCCTTCCAGGAGCCAACCTTGGCTCAAGAGGATATGATTTCCAGAAAATAAGTTATTTATCTCAGTCCAGATAATTAATTTTTGTGTCAAAGTTTGATCACATACATAACGTCTTATTTTCTTACTGAGCATAGTTCATTAAGGTGCCTAAGAAAGAGTGTGTTGATCTAAATAAAGATGGCAGCCAGCAAGGGATCTAAAAAAAAAAAAAAGTGAGAGTCAGTGGAAAAAGAGTTGCCAGAGATCATCAGCCCATGTACCTTAAGTGTCAGGTCAGGAACTTCTATCACTTATTTGAGCAATCTCCCTTGTATAAGGGGAGAGCTCTAGGAGTCATTGGAGCTGCTGTTACCTTAACCCTTAAATCATGTTAATTCTGTGCCCATCAAGCACCATTCTGCTTTAAAGTTGCCCTTCTAAGAAGATAATATGAGCACTCAATTCAGGAACAAAAGACCTTGGTGGCAACCCCCAGCCCTGCTTCCCTATCTTGCAACCTGCCCCTCCACATTCCAGATTTGCATTCCTCCAGCTTCCCTTGAGGCTTCAGAGATTGGGAGATCAGGGTAAGCTAATTCAGTGTTCTACCATCATGATTATTTCAAAGAAGTGATTTATATTGATATAAAATCTTTTCTTATCTTCTACTTATGTTAGTTCTGCCTTCTGAAGTGAGATGGATACTCAGCAGCTCCTCTTTGATGAGAAAGTTCTTTGCATCCTTTAGTGGAGCTACCACATCTTCTTTCCAGGCACAATAACACTAGTTTATGTCACACTTTGTGCCATGGATTAAGACTTTTCAGTATGCTGATTGTTCTCATATAAAAGCCTTCTAAACTCTTCCTGTTATATCATAAAAAACTCATATATCTGTCTGTCCACCCAGATAACCAATTTAAGCATGATCCACCTAGGAGTCAGACAGGAGAAATTCATGAATGTCACCTGCAATCATAGTACCCAACAAACATCCTGTACTGTTCTATATGGCCCCAAATCCCAACTGAACTAATTATTGGGTTTAATTGCTGCTTTACATATGCATGGGCACAGCCTACCTTTATTTCCAAATGTGGATTAGTGCTTGGATGTAGAAATGCCTCCACCAACTTGCTGGGCTGCAGAAGCCATGAAATATTCAGTAGCTGTGCATTGCTCCTTGCTTTCTGATGCACTAAGTGCATTCCATAAACATCCCCAAATAGACCTGAAATGTAAAGCATAGTGGATTTTGGTGGTTAATCTTAGCCTCCAATGGGAGCTGACATTGGCAACTCTAAAAAATAATGTGGACTAAATGTTAGACAAATTAAAAAGTAAGATGAAGTCCTTATTGAGATTGGTAGGTATTGATTCATCGTCAGTCTAAGTACACACGTTAAGCCTCTTAAAGCATCAAAAATGCTACTGATGTATTATTGGGTTTGCAGAAGAGTATACAAGAGGGAAAGAATTATTATTACTCAAGAATTACAGCCTTCAGTTCTCTTCAGGCTCTGAAAGCAATAACTTTGACTAAGGACTGAGGCAGAATTATCATTAGGCATCTGTTAGAAACTTCAAGCACAGAATAAGAGTGAACCAACTTGAAGCCCAACTGGGCTTTTACAGACAACAGCACTGGAAAGCTTGGACTTTCAAACAAGAAAAGGACCAGTTGAATGTAACTGGTCTAAGTTATTCTTATCCATGAGCAAGTTTAACGGAAAGTGTCTTATGAATCGCTTTGAAGATTCTACAACTAATAATAAAAAAGATAATGTCTTAGAGCTGCAAGAGCGTTGAGATATTGTCCGAGAAAAATTTCCTACCTAATTAGGGACCCCCACAGCTGGGCCTGCTGTGTCTGTTTGAATCCCTTCAGTGACAGCCAGAAAGCCTAGTCTTCAGCATGAATCCAAAGTGCTAGCTATGGCTCAATTAAGGGTTTAACACCAGAAGACATGGTTTAATTTTTAGCTCCACCATTTACTACAAGGATGAAACACTATGTTCTAGAACTTCCATGATATAATTTAAAAATCTATAAAATAGGAATAACTCCCACCATAGACTATAAAAATATAGCTGAGTTTTGTTTATTCTAAAATGTAAAACAAATACATGGTATATGATTCTGTCATTAATTTTCTGAAAAGATTATAATGTATTGAAATAAATTTAGCCCCTTTGTGATTCCTTTCCATTTGATTTAGTAATACTGTGGGCAGCAACAGAGAACAAACATAACCCTTTTTCTCATAAATAAACATTCAAATCATTGGAGACAGTTCTTTTCTGCCAGCTGAGTTTTGTGTTTTGGAAGTCAAGTGCCCTTAGTTACTACCAGAGTTCCTCTTGTGAGATACACTCCCTGTTACACTACTTACCTTCCTCTGGGTACATCATCTCCTCTTTGACAGTGATGCTCTTATGGGGTGGGCTGGAAGGGAGCATAACACTTCTGCTCTCACTGAGCACTCCTGGATACAGTGAAATGACTCTTCTTGGAGACAAAATACTGTGCTTTTGTCGAGACATCTAAAGCATATTCAATATGCATTTGTGAAAATATATTATTTTCCATGTATTTTTGTGCATTTGGATGTTCATTTAAATTTTCTTTTAATTGTTTATTTTGTGACTGTGCCTTATTTCGCTAAATGGATGGTCAATCTTTAGAGGCAGAGATTACTCTTCTGAGCCCTTAATGGCACTCGGCATGTGCTGGGCTGAGTTAGGTGCTTAAAGAGATTATGTGTTCGATTGAGTCAAATTAAAGTATACTTGAAACTTCAACAGACAGCAGACTAGCTTTTGTCCCAGAAGCATCCTAGAGTCATTATTTGGATATTCTTTTCACACATGGTAAGAAAATTTGAATCACGGAAAAGGAATAAAAGGGAGGGAAAGGTTTGGCAAAGATTTCCCACCTCCAATATAATTAATCTATGTTCAATAAAAGACTGCACAATGAATATTGATAGTGTCTGTGAAAGTCACACAATAGCATTCTCCTTGCACCAGATGAAGGCTTAGGACAGGCTGGCCTCTGTTTTAGAAAATGGATACACCTTGGTCAGAATTTGTTAATGTCATATGTTAGCAAATGACTATTCCTTTTAAAAGGCCACTTTGCAAAGGGCCCCTTGATGGCATCTGGTCTCCCAGAACCTTTATTTATTTCCAGATAATTAACCACTTGATTGAGAGAACACGGGGCTTGAGGGGAAAAGGGAAGCAAAACCTGAAGAGTTTGGAGTCACTACTAATCGAGGAAGGTCAATCAGAAAAATAGTGAGCATGTGGCAATGAAGGTCTCAGTCAGGGATAAGCAAGAGTTTGACTTGCAAAGCTTGTGTATGTGGGATCACCCTGCAGGGAGCATTCTGCAGGGAGCATTGTGAAGGAGGCGCTGACTGCATGAGGTGGAGGGGCACTTGCTCTACCCTCACTATGAGGGGACACTCTTCAGAAGATAACAGTGCTCTGCATGGATCTTGGACACAGCCTGCTCTTCTGTATCTTAGCCCACCCTTCCCACAAATGACAATTATTTTACCTTATTCTCTGTGTATACACAGTACATGACTTAGAGCCTTCATTCTCGTATTTTCTCTTTCCTTCTTTCTTTCATTTTCCTCTAAGCACTCTTCAGTCCATGTATTTCCAAATCTTTGGTAGCAGAATTCATGACATTTTCACCTAATCAGGGAATCGTTTTTAAGCAGTTGAGGACTTTCTTGTCACGCCCTGTAAATCTGGAGGGGTGTCTGCAGAGTAAGGTGTGAGGAGGTCAGCTATAAGACGCTCAGGAAATAACCCGAGCTGCCCCCTTACATCAGCAATGGCAAGGAAAACACGTAGGAGTTTCGCCTCAGTGGAGCATCAGGCTGCAGTTGCAGCTGAGGGAACATGTGATTTTCTGAGGCTAAAGGTCAGGTTGGATTCTCCAGCTTGTGATTTTGAGATTAATAAGCCCCCCAGGGAGCTCTGCTGAAGAGGATTTTGGAGATAGGAAAGTTTTCTTCAAATCAAGAAATCAGGCTGCTTAGAGCAAAGCCATCTCCTTTCTAAGCTGTCACTATAACAGAAAATAGACTGTCACTTCCAGCTGCCAACCCAAGGCTTTGGGGAAGATTCAGCATTAAAAAGTGTTTACATTTTCAGTTGAATACAGCTGATTTTTATAAAATGATTATATTATGCATGCTGTTCTCTTCAGTCCTGTACTTCAAAAAAAGAAAAAAAGAAAAAGAAACAGCAAAGAAATCAACTTTATGTGCAAACAGGCCTAATTGGAGTTCTCCTTCTCTGTCATTTTATCATTCAAATAAAAATATTAGCTCTTTAAAAATTAATCAAAATTGTACTTGTGCACAGTTTACAGATTCTAATAAGCCCAGAAATGCTAGGGAAAAAACAACCCAAATCTTAAAGTAAAACAAAAACATATTTGAAAGAGGACTTTGGAAATTCTTAACACTAGAAAGGGCCTTGTTTTTCCATGAAACCGTGTGTGAAGCCAACTGACAGCCAGGAAAAAGTCCACCCCAAACTTCGTGGTAACATATGCCACAGGTGAATGATCTGATTTTAATTTAAATACATCATTACCATTTCTAAATAATGAGTTGATGAAATATGCATTTAATTCGAATAGAAAACAGGAAATTTTGAATGAAAAACAAGAACATTTTACTGTAATGTACAAAGTATAGCAAATTTTGATTACCAATTTGCAGGTGGAAAATACTTCAATAACTTTTTCTCATTTTTTAAAAATCTTCTCTCAAGACATTTCTTAAGTGTTTTGAATGTGCACAACACATTTTTTTCAGTGATATCACTTTAAATATCAGCCTGTGTCCTGTGGTCACATGTCGACTTATATAATTTACGTATGAGTCTGTATGCTTGCCTAGGACTATCGATTAGCTGGGATTGTGTGGGAATCTTGTGTAAATGGGTCTCATATAAAGAGAGTAAATGGTCACCTTGATGAGGGGTTTGAGAATGCTGAAAAAGAAAATCTTACCTTCAAATGTCTAGTCCACATGACATCACTGTGTTGTGAAGGCTACCGATTT
The DNA here is from genome assembly GCA_963575035.1 of Avahi laniger. Classification (NCBI taxonomy): domain Eukaryota; kingdom Metazoa; phylum Chordata; class Mammalia; order Primates; family Indriidae; genus Avahi; species Avahi laniger. The sequence goes on from CAUYSK010071271.1 coordinate 35,038, forward strand.
ATGAAGTTACAGCGTATTGGAGCTGAGAGGGACTTCTAGAAATGGTTTCTCTCCTCATTTTAAACATTAAAAAACAGGAATCTAGAGAGACTGGGGGACTTTGTCAAGCTCATCATGTATCTTCTTAGCAGCTGTGTTGAGATCTTGAACCCGAGTAGCTTAATTCCCAGCTCCTAAGTTCTATTTTTAACACCTGGATTTTACTAAAACAAGTTAGATTCAGACACCAGTTCTATCTTATTTTCTTTTGCTACTTTCCTAATTGTGGGCTTGCTATTGGAGTCTACCAGAGATGAAGAACGGATTGAAAGTTGGAAGTTGTCCCAATTAGAAAAGTGAGGGGGTAGAAAGACTCCACCAAGACAAAGTTTACTGTGCCATCTAAACACATCATCGTAAAACTAATAAGAAAATATCAAAACAAATATTGAAACTACTATAAATCTCTCAAGACTGTGACTTTCCTAATGATGCCCATTTCTTTTTGATCACCTCGCCCCCATTTCTGTCTTCCTAATCCCTAGAAAAATATCCTACAATGAACACAAATGGCATGGTGCAGAATTGGGTTCCGTTTATGTGCTAATTCTAGTGGAAATGAGTTTCCTGCAAGCTGAAGTGTAGTCCCAAGGGAGATGGCACAAGTGCTGGAGGCTTCTGATCAGGCGTTTGTCTCTCATTTTTTGATAATGAAGGGATCCTCCCTCACTAATTTGATTAAGTACATCATAATTGGATTTGTTTTGGTATTTAATATAAAATATCATATACTTGATTAATGTAATTGGGAACATGGACTGATTGATTTTTTGATGGGTCAGAAGTTGATTGATTGGAGACAGAACAAAAACTTGATTGACAAATGCACTGGATGTGTCCAGAGGGCAAAATTCTGAATAAGGTAAGGACTGAGAAACTAAGCTAGAAATAGAGAGAAAAAAAAAAGATAAAATTTAAATAAATTGGTCAGGAGGTAGCTTGTGCCTCTATTAATATGCACCTTCTCATTTCACCAAGGAAGAACATTGGGTGACTGGGGAAGTGACTGGTGACTGACAGGGGGTTTGAGTAGGAAGAGGAGGAAATCGGCTGCAAGGATACATAACATATGTGGGTCCTATGGCCAAGGAGTGAGCAGCCCAGAAAAAATGATGGCTACAAAAATAAGTAACTTGAATAAAGTAATTCTAGACATTGCTTTGAGGAGACCATTAATTGGTATCCCAAGAGAGATCCCCTTAGACTTTGGGGAAATGAAGATGTCATCATGGAAGAGGATGCATTTGATTAGGGGCATGCACATGTAGAGAAGCTAAAGAAAATTTTGTCCAGACACAGAACTTGAAAAAAGTGGTGATATGATGCACACCTGGCTCTTAGCCAGATACCGCATCTACTCTTTCATTTAATCTTCACTTCAGTGTGTATGAGCTAAGGATCAATATCACCTCAATGAAAAACCTGAGGTCCACGGATGTTTAGTAACACACCTAAGGCCAACTGTGGTAGGGATGGAATTCAAAACTTGGCTATCATCTTTCAATTTTGCCTCAGGGCTCCTCATGCCTTTCTACACAGCCATATTATAAAAAGCAACGAAAGACCACACGTTGTCTGAGATGTTCTCCTATGTGCTACGGCATAGTAATAGAGGTGCTGCATTTCAGGAGTGTGTTCCTTTAAAGACCTTGCCCAGAACTTGGAGGATCAACTATTATAGAGCCTCTGTACCCTGAGGATTTCCCCACTCACTGGGAGATAATTCTTCTTCCTCATGAGTTTGGCACTAATTCATGCAGATGAGACGGCCTCCCACTTTCTCAACCAATAGAAAATTTATTTTTGAACTCTTTCATACGCTTGTTCTTCTGTCACAGACAGCCTACTTACGCATGTGATCTCTCACTTGGCTCCTAATTAAATGCATACAAATTCAAAAGTTATACATCATGTCACTGCACTAAGGAAAAGAGGTGCTGGATATAATCTAAAGTCCATTAGGAATGTTAAATTCAAAAATCCCAGGATAATTGCTTTCAAGTTTGAGTTAGTCAAAGATGTCAGTGTTGAATCTAAACAGCAATGCAAAGGAAGAATATCCATGGAGTCACCAAGCAGATGGGGCCTCAGGATGGCCAAGTTCCAGTCTGTTCTTCCAAATTCCACTCCTCATTACCCTGTTGATAGAGATGGAAGTAATAGTGACTGAATTTAGAAAGAGCTTAGAGACCACGGTGAAGGATACCTAATGCATGTGAATTCCATGATCTCTCCATTCCACCCATCTGTGCCTCCACCCCATCCCACCCCACTCCCAGCAGTATAATTTAGTGTAGCACGTTGTGGAAGTTTTTCAGAGGCCTCTTCCGAATTATAGAACTTTGGCACTTGGATGTTGCAAGCAAATTTGGCATCATTTAGACTTTTAAAAATTTTAATTGCCTTAATTATAAGGAGTTCATAAATACAACTTCAGCCTTTTAAGATATGGGAAAATGATTTCTAAATTGAAAAGGAAAGATAAATTATTTTTTTAAGAAAAATATAATTACCTGCCTCTCAATCCTGTAGGCTCATAATTACATTATCTGGTGTGATTGTAAATTAATTGGATTGACATTTTTATGAGTCGATTAAAAGTCATTCACTCAGGTGAGCATTATTCTTTAAAGTAGTCCCCACAGAATACCATTATAGTTATTACTGTTATTCATAAGGTGCTCAAATATTTAAGCACCTCTTCTTTGGGGCTTATCTTCAGATCCAGTTCACAGAGAGCAAAAATTTCATTAATTTCCTGTGTTCAATATTATTTATTGTCCTACCTTATTCCAAACAAGGTACTTAATGACATATTTCAAACAATGTACCTAATACTTTAAGGAAATTGAAATTTTTTTTCAGTAAAGCAGCATATTTGGACTAAATAATAAATATAATGGGCCTGTTGGAACTTATTTAGTTGAGGAGTCTCATAAAAACAGTTCAGAGGAAAAAGAGCTGAACAAAATCCTGGAATTTATTTAAGATCTAATTCACATATTTTAGCTCCTGACAAAGTTGGAACATTGCCAAATTTAATTTTGCTCCTGAACTTTGTATTCCAAAGCTCTCTACAAAATTCTGTAGACCCCCTGAATTTCTGTTACTGAGACTCTTGGCCCTTCCCACCTTGGAACTTTGTACATAGCCTGTCCCTTTCATCATGTTGGTACTGCTGTGGTCTGTCACTCTCCTGATTTCTCTCTCAACACTCTAGAAGTGACATGTAGCTTCCCAAGGTCCTCATTTCGTGGGGGGTGGGGAGGGAGGGGAAGAACTGTTAAATTAAAATCCTACATGGTGGGATCATAAATGAACAACACATGTGAACAGTGAATGTAGGGCCCAAAAGAAAAATTGAAATTTAACAGAAATAATATTAACTCTTATACCTATGTATATATTTTTATATCTAAAGGTATATATCAGTAGATCATATTAAAAACAAATCTTGAGATTTTTGTTGACTACAAGTCACACAATATGACTGCTATGAAACTCAGCATTAATTTACATTAGTAAAAATACAATCAAAGTCAGACTTTCCTGTATTCTACACTCATCTGCTCATATCTGGTGCACAGTGTCCAGTTCTGGATAAAATATTTTAAAGAACATTAATATATTAAATCAAAACAAATCCACAGGGGAATAGTCAGGATAATAAGAGGTCTAGAAACCAAGTCTCATGATTAAGAGTTAGAGTAGGTGAGAATGTCATTAAAAGGGAAAGCTAAGAAAAATAAAATAAAGAGAACTTCAAATATTTGAAGCACTAATATGTGGACAGAACATTGTTTGTATTGTGAAAGCTATTGCTAATCTGTGTATTTTGAGGGAATATTTAGCCAAAGAGAGGTTGCCTAACAAATTGAGCTGTACACAATGGAATCAGATGACTATGGGAAACTGTTCATATAAGTGTCGTAGAAATCCCTGTTAAGGATTCTTAGAAGGTATTCTAATACTGCAGATAAGTTTGGCATTGAAGGCAGCCATTGAAGTTGTTTCTCCCCATCCTGAGATATAAATCTAATAATAGGAGAATCAGAAAGTAGACTTCCTAAATAAAACCTGAAGATGTCATTAAAACAATCAATGCTTTTGAGACATTTTAATTTTTCATATGCAAAAATTGTTTGTTAAGGTCCATATACAACACAGAGCAAATTATCAGAGCAGAAATAATTTTCTCTTCTCATGGTGTGTTTGACTGTGGGAGCTATATCACACCATGCAGTAACTGTATGACAACCTCTGACTACAGAAGAAAACCTGGACAACTGAGATAAATGTCAAGGAAGTTTTTAAAATGGATTGCTGTGGGATTAACACCTATGTTTCTTTCCTTGTTCATGTGCCGTGCTAAGCACATGCCATCAAAGCCAGGGAGACAGAGCGGACTTTATTTGTTGAAATCGCAAGCATCATTCATTCTCATATAGCTCCTGAAAATAAGGGGAGACACCTATCATTTCCCACATTTATTTTTATTTTAGAAATGTTCATCGAATTTAACTGCCACCTGACTTTTATTTTCCTTCCTGAAGGAATGCCAGATATGATAAGGATCCGATAAGTTAAAAGCCACTTTCAGCCTCATTGTTCTTTTGTGTTAACAAGGCCACATAAAAGCAGATGGATTGCCCGGGCCAACTTCTTTCTATGACCATCCAAAGATAAACACTCTGTGTTTTATCAGCTGAAAAGGAAATTCTTCATTTTTATCAGAGAATAGTCTGTAGTTGCTTCGTTTGAAATAAAAATCGATGACCCCATTTGGCATTGTTTAAAAAAAATCTTTTTTTTTTTTTCTAAACCAGAGAGAAATAACTAGATCTTCCAATAATTTCCTCTCCATATAAATCCTGAGTTAAACAATGAATGCTAACTCTTGGCTAACAAACTGAATGAAGATAGAAGTGTAGATTCTATATAAGCTATCAGGAATTTTAATGAGATCATAAAACGAAATTCCTTCATTATAATTATTTCAAATGAATCATAAAAGTTTGTATTCCAAGTTTATACCCAAAGTCTTACCTAATATAATGTACTTTACTAGCTCACGTTGTACTTTTTCACAGACCTCAGACTTTCCTTCCCAGACTTCTCAGGTTCTACCTCCCCTAATGCTTCTGTTCACAATGATCCCTTATCCTTTTATGATATGTTTACACTAGTTATTTGAGGATCATATATTGTATTGCCCTGATATTTGACTTTTACATGGACTTAACTTTTTTTTTTTTTTTGAGACAGAGTCTCACTCTTTTGTCTGGGCTAGAGTGCCGTGG
>CAUYSK010071273.1:0-18860 GCA_963575035.1 Avahi laniger
ATAAAAATGGGCATTCTCCAAAGAAGATATATACAAATGGCCAATAAGAACATGAAAAGATGCTCAACTTCATTAGTCATTAGCACATTGACTGCCATACTAGAAAAAAATTTTTTTCCTTGGGACCACAGTGTTTTATTATGAAAATAGAATAAAAACTTAGAAAACAAAATGAACCTTTCTAATTTAATGCAAAATTTGTTATTTTTATTGTTTTCTGTACATGAGTTATATGCAACTTGAAAAGTAGTTCACACAGCTCCCAAAATGAAGAGAAATATGAGTCACATATGCTTCATGAGGCCCTGGGCTCAAAACTAGCGTGAGTTAAATACAACTCACATGGCAGTTAATGTGTTAGGGAAATATAAATCAAAACTACAATGAGATACCAGTTCAAACTTACTAGGATAACGGAAATAAAAAAAATAGACAATAATACGTGTTGATGAGGATGTGGATAAATTGTAACCCCCATATATGGTTGGGGGGAATATAAAATGGTGCAGCCAGTTTGGAAAACAGTTTGACAGTTCCTTAAAAAATTAAACACAGGGGCCGGGCGCAGTGGCTCACGCCTGTAATCCTAGCACTCTGGGAGGCCGAGGCGGGCGGATTGTTTGAGCTCAAGAGTTCGAGACCAGCCTGAGCAAGAGCGAGACCCCATCTCTACTAAAAATAGAAAGAAATTAATTGGACAACTAAAAATATATAGAAAAAATTAGCCGGGCATGGTGGCGCATTCCTACAGTCCCAGCTACTCAGGAGGCTGAGGCAGAAGGATTGCTGCTGAGCCCAGGAGTCTGAGGTTGCTGTGAGCTAGGCTGACGCTATGGCAATCACTCTAGCCTGGGCAAAAGAGTGAGACTCTGTCTCAAAAAAAAAAAAAAAAACACAGAGTTACCATATAATGTAGCAATTCTATACCTACTATATACCCAAGAGAAATGAAAATATCTCCATACAAAATTTTGTACATGAATACTCATCATGGCATTATTTATTATAGCCAATAAGTGGATACAACCAAATGTTCATCAACTGGTGCATGAATAAACAAAATGTGGCATATCCATACAATGAAGTATTATTCACCCTCAAAACTCAGTGAAGTACATGCTACAACATGAACCTTGAAAACATTATGCTAAGTTGAAGAAGCTGAGGCGAAAGATTCCTATGGTGCATGATTCTATTTATATGAAATGTCCAGACTAGGCTAACCCCTAACCAAAAAGTGGGTAAGTGGTTTCCAAGGGTAGGGGGGAATGGGGAGTAATGGGTAATGGGTAGAGAGTTTCTTTCTGGGGTGATAAAAATATTCTAAAATCAGAAGCACAGTTCTGTAAATATACTAAGGGATTAATTGTATGGTATGTGAACTATCTCAACAAAGCTGTTTAAAAGAGGGTTTAACCAACTTGCTGTAAAAGCACATACTAAAGAAGAGAAATCAGGCAGGAACTACAAGGAAGAAGAATTTAATCATATGAAAGAAAATCAAAGGTGTGGTCAACTAGTAACTAAATAAACATGTCAAAACATTCTACCCACCCAAGTGAGACAAAAGCCAAACAGAATATGATAAGAAACTTGGGGGGCCGGGCGCGGTGGCTCACGCCTGTAATCCTAGCACTCTGGGAGGCCAAGGCGGGCGGATTGTTTGAGCTCAGGAGTTCGGGACCGGCCTGAGCAAGAGCGAGACCCCGTCTCTACCAAAAATAGAAAGAAATTAATTGGACAGCTAAAAATATATAGAAAAAATTGGCTGGGCATGGTGACGCATGCCTGTAGTCCCAGCTACTTGGGAGGCTGAGGCAGGAGGATCCCTTGAGCTCAGGAGTCTGAGGTTGCTGTGAGCTAAGATGATGCCACGGCACTCACTCTAGCCAGGGCAACAAAGTGAGACTCTGTCTCAAAAAAAAAAAAAAAAAAAAAAAAAGGAACTTGGAATGAAAATTTACAGACTAAAACAAGATTCATCTTCAAAACTTAAAAGTATATTAAAAAAATTTGTAAAAGATATTGAAAAGGGGACCCCATTACAAAGGAAAATGTTCTTACTTCTCACTTTAAATATACAGCCTAATCTAAAGCAAAGTGGTGTGCAAATAGCAAACTACAAAAAATAAGAATATACTATATAAATATATATTAATGTATGGCACAGGATTTGGCAAATAGAAGCACAATAAATATTTGTTTAATGACTAAATGAATATTCAATTTTTTTTCTGCTGAATCACCAGAAGGCGTGAGTCTCAAGTCCTTTAACTTAAATAAAAAGTAACTATTTGCAATTAAAAGTTTACAGCTGAAGACTTGAAAGAAGAAAAACTAAAGATGAATAGGGATATACAGGGCATTTTAAAAGTACAGTATCAAAAATTTGGTTTGGGTTCTTGTTTGTTTGTTTTTGAGACAGGGTCTCACTCTGTTGCTCAGGCTAGAGTACAGTGACATCATAATAGCTCACTGCAACCTCAAACTATTGGGCTCAAGCCATCCTCCTCCTCAGCCTCCTGAGTAGCACGGTCTACAGGCATGCACTACCACGCCTAGCTAATTTTTCTGTTTATTTTGGAGATGGGGAGCTCACTATGTTGCTCAGGGTGATCTTGAACTCCTGGCCTCAAGGGATCCTCCTACCTCAACCTCCCAAAGTGCTAGGATTACAGACATAAGCCACCGCACCCAGCCAAAGTTTTGATTCTGAACATGACAGAATTTTAAGATTTATTAAAGTAGGATGGTGGCTTCATGAGTGGTTTATTATATTATTCTCCATATTTTCTAAATATTCACTTACAAAAATAAAAAGTATAGTAGACTGAGATAGCTATAGTTTCTGTTTGTTCAATGTACTTTAGAGAATTCTCCTGTGGTAGATTATTGCAAAACTGTCCCAATTCTTTACATTTCCTTCTATTTATACACTTTACAAGGTGCCCTTATATCTCCTCCATCTAGAAGCGGTTCCTTACCCCCATGAGCCTGAGTTACCATTGGGATTTGCTTTGGCCTATAGACTATGGCAGAAATGACAGTGTGTGAATTCCAAGTTTGTTACTCAAGAGGCCTTGCTTGCTTCAGCTTGTTCTCTTGAAAGCCTTCTACCACCATGTGAGCAAGCCAAGACAAACTTACTAGAGAATAAGATACCATGTAAAGCTGTAGTCCCCAACCCCCGGGCCAAGTCCGAGTACCAGTCTGCGGTGTGTTAGGAAATAGGCCTTGCTCACCACCTGAGCTCCATAACACACACCTCACCAGCATGACACTCTAGCCCTCCTATCCCCAGGCCATGGAAAAATTGTCTTCCATGAAACTGGTCCCTGGTGCCAAAAAGGTTGGGGACTGCTGATGTAAAGGAAACACCAGCTGTCCCAGTTGAGGCTATCTAGACCAGGCTATAGCCAGCCAACCCCCAAACATGTGAGAGAACCTAGTCAAGATCAGCACAACTGCTTATCTGAAGAACAGTGACCACAGACCCCTGAGTGACCCAGCTAAGTCTAAAACAGCTTCCACCTGCCTTGTAAACTCATAAGCAGTAAGAAATCCTTAATGTTTTAGTTCACTGAGGCTTTGTGGTTGTTATGCACCATGTGCTGGTTTGGGATTCTCCAGGAATCAGTTGCTGAAATAGAGTTAGGAGCACAAAAAGTTTAGAAAGTGATACCTGTGAGAGGAGCAAGGGAGACAGAAAGATTGGTCAAGGGGAACTGTCAAATCACTGTGCAGAACTGACAAAGCCTCTGCTAGTCCAACAGGAAGCCCAAGAAAAAAGATCAGAATTCCACTTTTAGTGTAAATGGGTAAGTCCTTGAATCACTACCTTGCTCAGTATTGGCTAAGGCTGCTTGAAAGCTGAGGCAGGCACTGTAGGAGCTAACAGCTGGAGGCTGTCAGCATGCCATATCCTTGGCAGAAAGGCTTCCCTGAAGGGAGATTTGAGTGGCACATCTCCGTGTCTGTCACAATCCACTCCTTGCATCATGCAAATCCACCTCTCCATACATGTCCAGGGAATAGCTCAGGTTAACCTTCATCACTGCAGTTGCCGGTCTTCCAGCAATGTTCATAGTCTTCCTTCTCCACTATTCATTGCTAATTCCTCTTGTCCTCAGCTACCACCTCTGCTGATCGTGGTGGCTTGTCTAGTGATATGACTCACACCTTCGTCATTGAGTATTCTTAGCCCCTAGTAATCATATCCTTCTCAGGTGGGGGTTGCTTCACTTGTCTCTTCAAGTGAATTAAAGTTATGATTGATCAAAGGAGAACCAACAACCATGAAGCACCCAAATGGGTCATTTTGTGTTCCATCCATGGACCTCCCTCCGCCCGTTGTATAAAATGAGCCTTGCTTTCCACTGTTGATCAGAGTTAATTATCTCTGCCAAGATGGTCTCTCTTCTCCTTACCTGCTGGTCCCTTGCAGCAAGAAACTAAAAGAGCCCAGATGGCAGCTGTAGTTTGTAATTCAACTGGACCTTTGCTGTGTCCTCTGATGAGAGTGTGCCCCTGTTGACAACAGAACCTCTAACCCCACAGAGGTTAGGAAACAAAATGTCTCCAACAGGTCACTGGGAGTGATTGTAAGTGAAGCCAATCCTGATTCCACCCCTTCGTTCCAGATCCATGTATTCTGGTTGGAGCCACAGCACCGTGAAAAGGTCTCCAATACCATGTGTGTACTGCATTCCGGAAGATTAAGCCCCATCTTCTCAGGGTATTGTCTCTTGACTTTGCAGTTCAGTTATACCTTCAGCTGGAATACATGTATATAAACTAGAGGTAGGAAGCATAATATATAAAACTTTAAAAAATAAGTGTTATTTCATCCATCAAAAACAAATCCATAAAGCACATGAGCATAAAATCCAAACCTCTCATCACATTAGCAGAACAAGTGACTATTACTAGTCCCTCCCTTCAAATAAAAAGGAAGCCTGTGTCGCAAAATGAAGACCAGGGCAGTTAGGAGTTTGGCTTCAGGTTCAAAATACAATAAAATACTTGCAAGTATCAAAAATGAGGCAGCATTTCCTGACTCCCTCATTTTTAAGAATTATTCAAACTCTTGACATATCTAAAAATAAAAAATGTACCAGGTAGGGTGGCTCATGCCCGTAATCCTAGCACTTTGGGAGGCCGAGGTGGGAGGATTGCTTGAGCTCAGGAGCTCGAGATCAGCCTGGGAAGTCTAGAGAGACCCCATCTCTAAAAAAAAATAGAAAAATCTTGCCAGGATAAAAATCCTGGCCAAAAAAAAAAAATAAAAGAAAAGTTAACTAGGCATGGTGGTGTGCACCTGTAGTCCCAGCTACTGGGGTGGCTGGGGCAGGAGGATCACTTCAGCCCAGGAGTTAGAGGTTGCAGTGAGCTCATTGCACCACTGTACTTCAGCCCAGGTGACAGAGTAAGACCTTCTCTCAAAAAATGAAAAATAAAATGAAAAAAGAAAAATGTTAGACGGTTTATTCAGTGACCTGGACCCAATTCTCTTAGAAGCTCAGGTCAGGTCAAGTTTTGATCCTTTTCCTTTGCTACTTCTATCTTTCTCTTTTTTTCTATCCATAGTTTAACTTCAACAAATTTCCCCTTTCCTTCTTCTTCCCTTCTTTCTTTCGGTTCGCCTATACCTCTTTCTCTTTATTTCTCCTTGGCAACTCTTTTTGATTTTCTTAACTACTATATGCTTCAGTTTCCTCATCTGTAAAATGCAAATAGTAATAACAGCTATCTCACAAGACAGCTGTGAAGATTCAAATGAGTATTAATTTGCTGGGGCTGCCACAACAAAGTACCACAAACTGAGTGGCTTAAACATCAGAAATGTATCGTCTCATAGTTCTGGAGACTAGAAGTCCAAGATGAATGTGCTGAGAGGGCCTTGCTCCCTCTGAAGGATCTAGGGAAGGAGCCAGCCTCTCTCCTAGCTTCTGGTTGGTTCTTGGCTTTTGGTAGCATAACTCTAATCTTCACATGGCTTTTTCCCTGTTCTCTCTGTGTCCAAATTTTCCCTTTTTATAAAGACACCAGTCATATTGGATTAAGGCCGCACCCTACTCCAATATGACCTCATCTGAACTAATCACATCTGCAGCAAATCTATACCAAATAAGGTCATGCTCAGAGGTTCTGACACATTAACATAGGAATTGGGGCAGGGGGACACAATTCAATTCATAACACATATACATATATATATATATATATATAATATAAAACACTTAGAACAGCTCTTGGCACATAAAAAGCACTACATAAGTATTTGCTATTTATTGAATACATACTATGTGTGTGGCACTGTGCTAGGTATTGAAGATGCAGCAGTGAATCAGACACAGTCTGTTCTTCAAGGAACTCATGGTATGACAGTCACAGTAGAGGTAACATAAGGTGACCAATCATTCCAGTTTGCCTAGGACTGACATGTGTGTGTAGGGAGGTGTAGGGACATAGAACTTTCAGTGCTAACTCCAGAAAAGTCCTAGGCAAACCAGGCCAAGTCATTCACCCTAGAGTTGAACAAGGCAGGGAGGATACACAATCTCAGAGGGAACATAGGTGAGGCACTGTGGCAAAGACCACTAGTTTCCCCCAACATCTGCTATCTCCTTGGTGTTTCATGCTCAAAAATAAAGACTACATTCTCCAGTGTCCCATGGCACCAGGCATGGCTATGTGACTAAGTTCTGGCCAATGCGAAATGGTGTATATGACTTTACAGAAATATATTAAAGGGAAGAGGCATACCCTTCTTTACCTCTTTCTTCTGTTGACTAGAATTTGGATGCTATGACTGGAATCAGAGAAACCATCTTGGATCACAGATGAAGCCAAATGTCGAGGAACTGAAAAAAGCCTGGACCCCTGATGATTATGGAAAAGGCATACCTGCCATAGACCTCATACTTCTAGACTTCATTTATGTGAGGAAGAAATGAACTTCTATTTTTTAAAGCTATAGTTATTTTGGGTTTTCTGACGTACACAGTGTACTTCAGACTAATACAGACATTAAACTCTCCAGTGATGAAAGTAGACAAGAGGGAAGGAAAATGTTCCAAACAAAAGAAATGGTATATGTCACAGCTCATCATAGCTTGCAACTAAAAGAGAGTTTAAATAACTTCTGGTTTAATAGATGGACTAAAGTATTACAAAATATCCCTAATAAATTAAGGGAAGTCTCCAAGGGCCAAAAATAAATAAAGAGCTATAACCAGAGTGTTAATAATAGCTGACACACATATGATGCTATTCTAAGTGTTTTACATATTTTAACTTAGTTAATTCTAACAACCCTATGAGGTAGACTATTTATATTGTTTTACAGAAAAGGAAACTGAGTTACATAGGGTTATAGAGATATAATGAAGATACAATGAATGTCCAACAAGAATTTTAGAGAGGAAAAGAGAAAAGAATTGAGGAAAAGCAATATTTGAAAAGATAATGACAAAAATTGTACAGAATTAATAAAAGTCATGAATCTTCAGATTAATGAAGTATAACAAATCCCATGCAGGTCTCTGAAACAATACAAATACAGGCAAGGCATGATGGCTCATGCCTACAATCCCAACACTCTGAAAGGCCGAGGTGGGGGGATCACTTGAGGCCAGGAGTTCAAGACCACCCTGAGCAACATAGTGAGACCTCTGTCTTTACAAAAATTTTTAAAAAATTAGTGAGTCATAGTGATGTGTGGTTATAGTCCCAGCTACTTGGGAGGCTTAGGCAGGAAGATCACTTGGGCCCAGGAATTTGAGGTTGTGGTGAGCTATGATGATGCCACTGCACTCTAGCCCAGGCAACAGAGTGAGACTCTGCCCACCCATCCCTAAAAACACCAAAAACTAATACAAAAAATAATAGCTAAATTTATTGAGTACTTAAGAGTTATGTACTATTCTAAGTACATTGTATATATCACATCATTTAATCTTTACAACAAGCTTAAGGGATAGTTCCTGCTATTATCCCAATTCGCAGGTAAGGAAATGGAGGCACAGAGAAGTCAAGTAATCCTCCTAAGGTCAACCGTAGAACTGGATTTAAACTCAAGAAAATTTGATTCCAAATAATGTATTTTTCACATCACTCCTTTGCAAAATCTCCTCTATGGGAAAGCAATGAGTTTAGGATATTTAAGTAGAGCAGACCACATGACAATTAAAGGTATGGGTTTTTTTGTTGTCCAATAGAACTTCCTGTGATGATGGCAATGTTTTGTATCTGTGTTGTCTAATGTGGTAGCCATGAGCATATTGGCTATTGGACACTTGAAATGTGGCTAGTGTAACTGAGGGACAGAATTTTTAATTTCATTTCATTTTAATTAATTAGAATTTAATTTTTTTTTCAAGACAGTGGCTCGCTATGTTACCCAGGCTGGTCTCAAATTCCTAGTCTCAAACAATTCTCCTGCCTCAGCCTCCTGAGTAGCTGGGACTACAGGCCCAGCAAAAACTTAAATTTAAATTCCTACTTGTGGTTTATGGCTACCATATTGGACAGCACAGGTTTAGAGCTAATGAAGAGATCCAGTGTGAAGACAAATTAATTCACAAATCCTCTTGACTTTACACTGAAGTAGCTGGGTGACTCCCAATTTTAGATGAGAAAAACTGATGGAGCGAAATTGCTTTTTAAGCAGGGGATAGTCAAAATTACCCTTGAATAGCTTTTAATTGCCTATAAAGAACTGTCATGCCTGTAATCGCAGTGACTCAGGAGGCTGAGGTGGGAGGATTGTTTGAGGCCACGAGTTCCAGGCTGCATTGAGCTATAATGGGACCACTGTACTCCAGCCTGGGCAACAGAGTGAGACCCTGTCTCTATACAAAACAAAACAAAAAACTGTATACATATTTTGTTTATGCCACCATGTAGGGTAATATATGTATGTGGAGGGTATATAGGAATGTTAGTGTTAGGAAAGATGAAGAGAAACCTGCAAAGTACTAAAAAGAAATGTCTAGTGAGCTGGGAGGAGAATGAACATATAACATAGCGTAATCACAGGAGCAGTATCTCCTTATATCCTCAGGTTCCACCCACGCGCAAAAGGGTGAGGGTCATTGGGGATCATCTTGGAATTCTGTCTCCCACAAACATTATCTTCTCTACCTTCAAAATGATGCAAGATAGAAAATATTTGTCCGCCGGGAAAGTTCTTTAACCTAAAAAGTTTCCTGAACAGAGTACTTTTTGAATCCATAATGTTTTGAAAATCGGTGGGATATGATTATACAAAATCTGTATTTAAAATCTGGCCAATATTTATTGAGTCCCATTATGGTTAAGCAGTGGCTTGGGCACTGGGGACACAGAAGTGAATAAGGCAGACATAGCTCCCAACGGCTCCTCCTCAGTACTCTGCCTTCAACTCTTTCTTTACCTTTGTCCCCCATTTTGGTCAGACTGCAACCTCAGATGTTTTCCAGGGATCAAGGAGGAGACATAACTGAGAAGACAATAGGAGCTGGGAAGATCATGTGAATGGGAGCGCTTACACCCATCCAGTAGGGGCAGCGGCAACCCGGCTGCTGCAGGAATGTGGAACCGGTCTTGACAGATGTTCCGATGATGAGAGCACCCACAGGGTACCCGCAGCCACAGTACAGCAGAAGGGTTCTTGAGGCCAATGCAAAGATGTCTATAACAGATATCCTGTCCAAATAAGCGCCATGCTAGAGAAAAGCACTAAACTGGGAAATTATAGCAGCAGGAAGGTATCGTTCAGTAGCCAGAGGAGCTGAAACACAGAGATAATTGAACTGGACACCAGACAAAGCCCTGAGCGATAAATCAAGGCATTGTGTATTATATATTTGGAGAAAATAAATAAAAAGAAATGTTGGGTCTTTGGATTCATCTTTAGGAATGCTGGGATTGGCCTTGCTGGGGGTGGTCTACTTTATATCCCTATCTTTCCTGCTTCCTTGAATGGAAGAACTGCCAAACAGGACAACTGGCTGGTCTCTGAACCAACCGTGAGCTGACCCACAAAACTGCCAATACCAACACTCAGCTTGAAGCACCATCCCACACCGCTCCACTAGTAGACATCTTCTGTGTCTTCCTGGCTCAATTAGACACTCCACCTTCCTAAGGAAGCAACCCCTGAACCCACTCCCCTCTCCACCGGGGATGCTGTTTCTCCTTTCTTTAGCCTCCATGCCACTTTCTACTTCCCCTTGTGAATATTTCACATTTGTCTAGTATTGTAATTGTAGATACATGTCATTCACCCGTATATTATTACCAAATGCTCTATAGCCCAAGAAAAGAAAAATTTTAATCTTACTCTATGTCTTACTTCTTGATATTACATCTTACAGTCTTGCATATTAATATTGTATGCCCCCGATACAAAGCATGGTTTGTGGGCCAGCAGCCTCAGCCTTACCTGACAGTTTGTTTAAATAAAGAATAGCAGCTCCACTCCAGACCTACTGAATCAGAATCTGCATTTTAGTAAGATCCCAGGTGATTCACACAGTAAAGTTTGAGAAGCACTGTTCTATGTACTCACCAGGGCAAACTTATTGCAACACAGTAATAAAAATGTCTAACTTTAACCCTTTGGTATAATTTTCTGTACCAAACTCTACTGTTTCAGACTGTGTAAACGCCACCAGTACAGGGACTGTGTCTGCCTTCAACGTGACTATATTTTTAGTGCCTGACACCAAGCTGAGTACAAAATAGATCTTCAATAAAAACCAGGTTAAGGCTGGGCGCCGTGGCTCACGCCTGTAATTGTAGCACTCTGGGAGGCTGAGGCGGGAGGATTGGCTGAGCTCAGGAGTTCGAGACCAGCCTGAGCAAAAGCAAGACCCCGTCTCTACTAAAAATAAAAAGAAATTAGCCAAACAACTAAAAATAGAAAAAATTAGCTGGGCATGGTGGCGCATGCCTGTAGTCCAAGCTACCCGGGAGGCTGAGGCAGGAGGATCGCCTGAGCCCAGGAGTTTGAGGTTGCTCTGAGCTAGGCTGACGCCACGGTACTCTAGCCCAGGCAAGAGAGTGAGACTCTGCCTCAAAAAAAAAAAAAAAAAAAAAAAAAAAAAAAAAAAAAAAAAAACCAGGTTAAATAAGTAAATAAATATTGGCAGAAAATAGATCGGTTTTTATTATAAGGATAAGAAAGTATGATATTGAAATGTTCTCTTTTGTTATTAATACATAAGACTTTAAAATACATCAGATTAAATAGGTATTGGTAATGTTCTTGAATTGTTCTTAATTAAAACACAATGCTAATGCTTTTTCTGTTATATTAAAATCAATGCCAAATGTATTATTAAAAATAACCAGGCAGAAATTAATTTTCTTTTTTTCCCAGAAGAGTACAAGTAGCATCCGCCTCCTTCAGTTTAAAGCATATGATATTTTCAAGGGTATACTAGAGATCAAAAATAAATTTTCTATTTATTTCTATTTCCAAAATAAAGAGGTCGTAGATGATGAAAGGAAATGCATCCACGTGTAAGCAGTCCAACCAGCTGGGGAAGAGGGAGGGTGAGTCTTCTTTAAGGACTTGGACTTGGTCAATTTCCATTTCATTTTCTGAAGTTTCTCTTCAAACTAGTGTTTATTTGCAAAACTTGTTATGTATGGAATCTTGACTCAGTGTGCTTCCCTCTAATTTTGCTTTTGGAAGACAAACATTTTTGTTTACCTTTGCTTACGTAGCATCTCCATGGCAAACGTCAGAACTCTTCCTAAGCAACAAACCCACCATTGACCTTAGCAAGACCAAAAATGTCTTGCATAGAGCTTGTCTTTTTCCATGCACTACAAAGGGAATGCTCAGCTTCAGCAATTCTTAGGGCTAAATATCATGAACAAATTAGTGGGACTGACACATTTTATGAAATTCAGTACTTAGAGGACTTCGTACCATGGCCATGACCAACATTCACTGCCCACTGCTCCCTTCCCCACCCTCTGTGCTCCAGCCACATTCAGCTTGTCACTATCCCCAACACGCCCTTCTCTTTAGTGTCTCACCTGGGCCCCTGGTGCTGTTTCTGCCGGGATCACTGAGAAGAGCAGGAATGAAGAGAGAAGATGGGCTTTGGGCAAACTCAGTTTCACATCCTCATGTGGGGATTTTTTGAGCAAGGTATTAATAATTAACTCCTCTGAACTGTTTATTGATCAGAAAAGTAAGAAATAGCAGTATGCAGCATTTAGAGCTGTTGTAAAGACTGAGTAAAATAATAACAATAGTTAACGTGTAATGGGCACTTATTGTTTTTCATTATTGTACTAAATGCTTACATTATCTGAATTCTGTCTTCCTTGCTTCCTTCCTTCCTTCTTTCTTTTTTTCTTTCTTTCTTTTGACTCTGTACTTCAATGGATGCAAAACATGTAATGCTTTTTTTTGACCAAGGCTCAGAAGTCACACTCAGTCATTTTCATCATGTTATATTGGTTAAAGCATTTACAAAGGTTTGCTCAGGTTGGGGAAGGGGGAAACTAGACCCTACCTCTTTTATTGGTTGTTTGTTTTTGAGACTGGGTTTTGCTCTGTGTGGGAGTTAGAGTGCAGTGGTGTCATCATAGTTCACTGCAAGTAATCCTCCTACCTCAGCCTCCTGAGTAGCTGGGACTACAGATGTGTGCTACCACACCAGGCTAATGTTTTTTCTTTGTAGAGGCAGTACCTCCCTATATTGTCCAGGCTGGTCTTGACCCCCTGGGCTTAAGTGCTCCTTCTGCCTCAGCTTCCCAAAACACTGGCATTACAGGCATGAGCCACCACACATGGTTTGAATTAATTCTTATATCAGCAAGACACCTACCTTTTTAGTAGCTGTTTATATTATGAAATGATGAGGGTTTTTTAAAAATATACCTGTCTTATACACTAAATTGTTAGGTCCTCAAGAAGTAGGAAATTATCTTCTTTGAATCAGGCAAACACCGTGCCCAACACAAAGGAGGGGCCTAATGAATGTTTATTTAATGGATTGATAGTATGACGTTGTTGGTATTTTGGCTATCTTTGCACTGTCACCTCCTCTCATCAAATCTCATTTGTCCATCTAGTAAAAATACTTACCTTGTAGAGTTATTTTTAAGATTGAAAATAATAATGTGCCACAAAGAGACATGGAGGAAACCTAAGTGCAAATTGCTAAGTGAAAAAAGTCAGTTTGAAAAGGTTGCGTACTAAGACTCCAACTTTATGACATTTTGGAAAAGGAAAAATTATGAGACAGTAAAAAGATCAGTGGTTTCCAGGGGTTGAGGTAGTAGAGGGAGGGAGCAAGGATATATAGGTGGAGCACTGTGGATTTTCAGGACAGTGAAACTATTCTGTACAATACAATGTAACTATTTGTTAAAACCCACAGAATGTATAACACAAAAGTGAATGCTACAAAACTGTGGACTTTAGCTAATTATAATGCATCAACACTGGCTCATCAATTGTAACAAATTTACCATATTAAAGCAAGACGTTAATAAAGGGGAAAACTATGGGGGCAAAGTGACCTGGTATATGTACTTTGTACTCTATACTTTCTGTTTAATTTTTCTGTAAACCTAAAACTGCTATAAAAATAAAGTCTATTATTTTTTAAATTAAAAACATAATGTGTACATGTTTTTCAATATATAACAGGATTTACAAGAATTACATTCAGTAGCTGGGTGTGATGGCACATGACTATAGGCCCAGCTACTTGGGAGGCTGAGGCAGGAGATCACTTGAGCCCAGGAGTTCCAGACCAGCCTGGATGACATAGTGGCACCTTGTTCTTAAAAAAAAAAAAAATTATGTTCAATGAATATTTATTGAATATACTCTGTGCTAGGCTCAGTGCTGGACACTGGAGTTGTGTAAATGGAAGACTTTGTCCCTATCTTCAAAGGATTTAAGTCTCACGTGAAACAGAGCAATAAAGAGATCATTTTCAATACAATGCGGTAGGCACAGGTATGCACAGGGGAAGCACATCTAACCCAGTTTGGGAAGCAGCTTAGGCAGGAATATCTTGCTGGAGGAGGTTATGCCTGAACTGAATCTTAAAAATTAGCAGGCATTAACCAGGCAAAGAAGAGGGGTGGGTATAAGAAGAGACTTCCAGGTATGACCAAAACAGAGTTGTGAACACAGTATTCAGGAACTTACTTACAAGTAGTTGAATATTGCTGTGGCCAAGAGAAAAAGGCTATAGCGGCAGCAGATGAAGCTGGTGAGACAGGCAGAAATGAAATTATGAAGAGCCTTGTGCACCACGCTGAGAGATCCACTGCTGGGGCATAGAGATCCATACCAGGATGTTAAGCAGCAGAGTGACCTGGTGGACAGGAGGAACAATGAGTTAGGCCAGTATTTTGAACTTAGCTCCCTGTCCTTATCAAACCCCTGGTCTCTGGGCAGCATTGCTGCTGTCACTTAGTTGGTTTGTTTTCCTGGAAGGGGTCTGGGTGCTGGCAGTAAGGGAAGATTTCGAATTGGAGATTTTGGCAGCCAAATGGAGATGAGGTAGGACATGAAATGGAGGCAGAGACAATGAAGATTTCTCTCTCTGCTCCTGGCCCATTGAGGCTGTTTTTCTACAACACAGACTTTTTCCACTTCAATCCACTACTCATTGGCCGAACCCCCAGGAAACCATCTCCAAAGTCCCAGGAGAGGATATAGTTGAGGTGTGTAAGGAATACCACTATTAAATATTCTTTTTTTCCCCAAATCTTTTGTCAACCACTCTATGTGGTTAATATGAAACTGAGTAGCAAGCACAAACCCAGATGCATAAGAAAATGGCATGATGGTACTATTAAACAAAATCCCAAAGAAAACAAGCTGAACAGAATTTCTGGGCCATAAACTGGCTTCAGCTTCCATGAAAATGTATAAGTGTCACTTCTGGGGAAATCAACAGGTAAGGTCATGAGTGAGACCTGGGCAACACAGGACTTACTACAGTTGGAGCAATTGGAAGCTGGCCTGTATACAGGACATCAGGCAAGACTGTGGACGGGGGAGAAGGTGGCTTTATATTTTTGCTTCCAAGTTCACCAAAGCCCATGTACACTTCTGGAGTAGGCCAAAGAAGAAAACTTCTGTGGGGTTTAATTAGTGTTCTCAGCTCATCTAGGCAGTGGGTCATAGTGGGAGACAGGTGGGTAGAAGAACAGAAATTCCATCAAAACATGGATAAGGCAAATCAAATACAAGTAACAACCTGAATTAGGCTCATCCAGGCATTCCATCCACAGATTTTAAAAAGTGGTATAAGGGCAGTTGACAACTCAGTGATAACCTCCATCAATGCATCTTCTCTCTTGAGTCACATTGCTGCAATTTGGACTTGTTGCTCCCTCCATCTGGTATATAGCTAACAGACCATCATCCTGAGGATTCACTTCACCTATTTCCTTAGTTGGATCTTATGCTTTCCTATAATCCATACCTTATTCTTTCTTGGTTTACTCCCTCTTTTTAATTTAGCACATCCTCCCTTAGCTTCTTGAGAAAGGTTGCATGGAAAGAAAGCTTTTGGAGAATTTATGTATATTCTACCTTTATTCTTCAGAAACGATTTAGCTGGGTATAGAACTCTAGCCTGGAAATAATTTTCCTTCCAAATTTTGGAGGCATAGCTCCACTGTCCTCCAGCTTTAGGGTTGTTGTTGAGAAGTCTGGTGCCATTTTGATTACTACTCCTTTGTGTGCGCTTTTTCTCTTTGGAATTTTTGGGTATTTTGTCTCTGTGCCTAGTGTTCTAAAATTTCATGACAATATGCTTTGTATAGGTTTGTTTCCATTCATTGAGCTGAGAGTACTTGATGAGCCCTTTCAATTTGGCAATTTTGGTCTTTCTGTTATCTTTCGGGTTAAAGCATTTCCTCAGATGCTTGGTAATACCAGTTGCCTGCCCATATTTAAGGATGGGATAGCAAAAAGTTGATTAGAAGCTCTGTGCTTTGGGGAAGACCTATTGATCATGAGCTTTATTGTAAAGTGATATGGGTAGATACTTTGCTGGGGAATTCCAGTCTCACCCCATATCCACCCCTATATCACTATTTTTAGGAATTTTTTCCTCTTGGGCTGTTCATGTTCCTTAGAGAAGCCTTTCCCATCTTCTGCTTAGAGGGTAAGGCTTGACTTCCAGCATTTCAGGAATTGGAGAGGACCTGAGCATCTAGTACACCTGCATTAATTAATCCAGTTTTCTCTCTGGAGTCCCTAGTCCCTTCAGCTATGGCTAAGAAAGGGATAAATTTCTGCTTCTATTAGGGTGGAGGAGGGACAGTCACTCAGTATCAGAGTGTGGAGAAAGGACATAAAAGTACTACTACTTCTTAAGTAGTTTCCAGCCTCCAACTAGTTTCTTTATTTCATCACTTCATCTTCACTCCATATCCAGAGGAGTTTGCAATGTCACTAACTTGGTATTTGGTTATCTCAGGTCTGCCAAGTCCTTTATCACTGCTCCTTACCCTCCAAAATTCTGTTGCTACTGATTCTTCTTCTTCTCTCTCCATCCTTGTGGGTTTTAGTGGGGTTCTGGAGGGAGTCGAATGAGATGCATTTGTTCAATCCATCATCTCTATCTGGAACCAACTGTCAAACATTCCAAACAACTGAGATTCATTAATCTAATAAACATTGAGTGCCTATGATGTTTTGGGCACTTTGATAAATGCTGGAGATGAATTGTGATTTATCTTCCATCGTGATGACTGATGCTCTAACAGTGTTTTGAAAGGAAAATAACCCTTTCCTTGCTACCACTCTGAAGTTGGAATTTTATTTCATGGGATTGCTAAATACTGGAATTACTGGGGGCTAGTGCAGCTTCATAACTGATACTGATTCGAAACCACATCTAGAAGCTTTGGATCATTTCTGATACCATCCACACATTCTTCCACCTTGGTAGTGTTTCTGAGTGTCTGTGGGCCTAGCACTATTCCAAGAGTATTTATGTGTCAGGAGTGATTTGCCTTCAAGGCCACTCATTCTAATTCTGCACAAGCAAATGTCAGATACCTTAGGCTCTAACTGAAGGGTGGGTGTGCAGTTTCTTAAGAGAATCTTTACATGTCCCTGATTGTGTCTCTATTCCTGGTGGCAATTTATTCTAGATCTTGTCTTCAGAGTTTGGCAACCACAATGGTAGGTATGACAGTTACTGAGTGCCTGCTATGTGCCTTGGTACTTCACATTTAGTAACTCATTTAATTTAATGTTATTCCATAATAAATTCATAAGCATAGCAAAATTCTCCTGCAACAAAGCAAACAGTTCAAGCAATTGTCACTCTCTTTTCAATCTTTCCCTTACTCAGAATTCATACTCCTGTTCTACATTTCTGTATTCTATTTTACAAAATCTCTCGAAGCCAAACAGACGTATTTACACAAATCACATGTGTATCAGCGTGTGCTCTCAGGATATGTTGATAACCCTAGTCCATCCTGTTTTTATATTCCCAAGAGGTGAACTGCATGCATCTCACAGCATGGCCCAGTTGCTTTGGTGGCAGGTTTGGGGCACCCGTGGAACAGGAAGAGGCCAGACAGGCTCCCAACAGGACCAACCTCTGTGAACTATAGATAGCTGCTGTTTTTGCCTGAAATGCCAATGTCCACTAGTGATAAGGTTTCACTTTGAGAAAACTTTCTTTTGGCCCCCAAACTTTATCCTGGCATTGGAAGGATACATAGGTTTTTTGGAATGGATTATTTCATTTTAAATTTCTGGCCCTAACTTTTGATCAGAGTCTGTGACAAACTGGGAAAGAGAGAAAATTATCTTTGCTTGTTACTGGTATCTTACATTGGCAAGGAACTGAAAGACTTCTGGAGCTCTTTATCTTTTTACATGGTCAGGAAAATCACATATTTGGGACAGCTATAAGTAATAATGATATTAATAATAATATTTTATTTTTGCATAGTTCTCAGAGGTTACAAAGTATTGTTATATATAATAGTTTCTCTAAATAGTCTTGAACTTAGTGTTCTTTGATTTATAACAGTGTGAGTCAAAAATTACACTGTAAATTCATTAATGACTAACACAATAAACATTCATCCACTAGTAGTTTTCCAATCTGAATTTAAAGCTATGGTTTATTTTGAAAATTCTCCACCTCAGTAATAGCATACAAAAAAAAAAAAAATCAGAAAAACAAGGAACTGCGGCAAACAAGTTTTTGGAACCCAGAAGCTGTACCTTAGGACAGAAACGTCAAATCTCAGTGAGGGAAGAAATGCTGAAGGTCAAACCTCTCACTAAATCCTGCTCTTCATTAAAATATTCTCTCCCAGGGGAAGGCTCTAAACACTCCTGAAAACATTTTTCATTTCCTAGATAGTGGATTACCCCTGGAGGCCAGTGTGCAGTTTACAGCAGTAGGAAGGAGAATAAGGAGCAGTGGATAAATAGTTGGAGAAGGAGAAAAGGAAGGAAGAGAAATGGGAACTGCTGTAGGGAGAGAAGAGAGAAGAGTTGACAGGCATACTCATTTTATTGTGCTTTGCTTCATTGCACTCAGCATATACTACATTTTTTACAAATTGAAAGCTGAAGCAAGTGTATAGGTGCCATTTTTCCAAAAGCGTGTGTTTACTTCCTGTCTCTGTGTCACATTTTGGTATTCTTGCAATATTTCAAACTTTTTCATTATTATTATACCTGTTACGGTGATCTACGATCAGTCATCTTTGATGTCACTATTATAATTGTTTTAAGGCACCAAGAACCACACCCGTGTAAGATGACAAACTTAATAAATGTTTGTGTTCTGATTTCTCCACCAAAACAAAACAAAAAAGACTTCGGGATTTATGGATAAATTGTA
>CAUYSK010071274.1:0-14219 GCA_963575035.1 Avahi laniger
GGTCTTACAGACTGGTGCTTTTATTTCTAACAGTGTACCCAAGGGAGTAGTTTACTTCAGCGAAGATTTAACCTGAAAATACTGTAATCCTAGCACTCTGGGAGGCCGAGGCGGGCAGATTGTTTGAACTCAGGAGTTTGAGACCAGCCTGAGCAAGAGCGAGACCCCGTCTTTACTAAAAAAAAGATAGTAGAAAGAAATTATCTGGACAACTAAAAATATATAGAAAAAATTAGCCGGGCATGGTGGCGCATGTCTGTAGTCCCAGCTACTCGGGAGGCTGAGGCAGTAGGATCGCTTGAGCCCAAGAGTTTGAGGTTGCTGTGAGCTAGGCTGATGCCATGGCACTCTAGCCTGGGCAACAGAGTGAGATACTGTCTCAAAAAAAAAAAAAAAGATTTAACCTGAATAGTTTGATCCCTTTTTCCCCTACTTACATGCCATATATTCAAACCCTATGGCTGTGCAGATAGCAACTCCGCTTCTAAATCTGCATACACTATTTTTTAGCAAATTCTTTATTGTCTGGTTTTTAATCTATCATGAAATGAAGATTTACAGTTTTCACGGAGTATTTGTTATCTCTCTTGATTGGTACATGTAGAAATACTTAGGTTCTTTTTAAAACCCTCCTCTAGGTTTTTTATAGCTTTTTGTCATTTGTGTTTTGAAAATACTGTGGAGAAGTGTCAGGCCAGCATAATTACTGTTTCAGTTACTTTTTACTTCTATTTGTATCCAAAACAAAATTTATGGGTGGGAACTTACTTTATTCAAATGTTTGCCTATTGTCTTCATCATTGGTGGAAGGATGATGATACAGTGATCCAGGAAGTAATGAGATCCAGCTTAGTTGTTTCTGGTCTTTCCCTTTTCCTACAAGTTTAGATTATTTGACTAAATAAAACAGTTTATTGGACTGGACACACATTTGCTCTCTAACTCCGTGATGCCAGACCTCTGAACAAGTGGATTTTGGAAGGCTAAATAAATCTCAGTAATGGCAGATATTCCTGCGTTGGTAGTTTGTAAATCCCTATAAATAAGACATAGATATTTATATCATTTGTTCATCATTCATCAGCCTTACTTCCTTTTATTATCCCTTTAGAAAACCATTTTTTCGTCTACATTCAGACTTATATGTAGTTGAATACTTTCTACTTTACAAGTTAAAGATTACACATAATGAAAAATAACTAAAATTTAATGAAATATCCAGTTTAGCCAAATGTTTTAATTTTGTCATTGTTGCTTTTAATAAATACGTTTGATGGCATTTCAGACTTACAGCAACTGGTAAGTATCAGAAATCATTTTGGTTAACAGAATATTCTAATTAGCTAAGTAATACCCTTTTAATAAGTTTTATGACTTTTTTGTTTTAATCATTTTTTCGATTAAAGGAATACTTTTCAAGTTTTGTACCAAAAAGCCTTAGAGTTTTGCAGAAAGGCATTAGAGATTGCTGTGGAGGTAAAAGGGGTATTAAGGCCCTACTTTAGAGCTACTCCACATTTATCTGTTTTGTATATTACAGTTCTGGAAACATTTTGTTTAAAATGTGTGGTATTTCTACTATAAAAAAAAAGTTTGAAAAACACTTAAGGGAAGAAACTAATTCTGGAAAGGTATTACATTAATAGTGACATTCAGAATCTAAGCTGTAATATTTAAGCATGAGCGATAGTAATTTGATCTACTTAGAGTAAGTTGCAAAATAAAAATATTATAAGTAAATTCAGAGATTTGGGGGCATGGTTGAGACCTATTATATTACTTGTAGTACCAATCTCGAAAATTTTAACCATTGTATTCTTCTTGAAATCAGCGTATGGCTTGAAATCAGAAATCACATATGACAAATCAGAATCACTCTGGCATTAACAGCTTCTTTAGCAATTATCATTTAGTTAACTGATTTACCAAATTAATTGACAGTCTCTCCTTGTTCTATAAAGCCCACTGACTAGACTGATGCCAATACCACACCAAACATTAGAGATTAGTAATCCTATACTATACCTGGGCACTTTTGCTTCTTCCAGTTGAGGTATATGTTTAACAAAAACTAATTGTTCTTATTTCAAAATCTGTTTATATTATTAATATTATGTAATTTATTTGGGTATCACATAAATAAAATACGAGTATAGAAAGAGTTTTTTGTTCTTATGAAAGCTAATGTTAATGTTTTGGAAAGACTCCATAAAAGAAAGATAATTTTTGTTTTAAAGAAATTGCTATTGAATTAGGTTGTAAAGATTGAAAGGAAAATCATAAAACTGTGGACGGTATTGCTTTCCAAATGTCTTTCTGTTCTTGGTCTGTTTCCATGTAACTGACCCGGGCAATCACAGACCTTCCGAGTGTAGGTATTGTTCCATAAGGAAGTTGATGCAGCGCTCCAGTGAGTAGACGCCTACTCAGAAGGTCTTGACCCCATATTAGTATATTTCCATTAATTTGCTTGAAGTTAATATTTTTACTTTGCATGTGTATACTTTTTGTTTTTTGAATCTTTTAATTTTGTCTTCATTTTCCATGAACCATTCTGAGTCAGAGGGCTTCTACTGTGAATTAAAAATACAAGGCACTTTTCCCATCTTGGGAACCTGCCTACCCCCTTTTTTTAAAAACATTTTTTCTTCTGTCATATTAATACAGCACACAATTTCACAAAATTTGTTGTAGTGTGAATTAAGATTGTTTCCTTTCCATAGTCCATCTGATTTCCTTCTAATAATCGTAATGGTTTTTTTTAATTTATACTGGCATTTCATGTATATTGTCTCATTTATTTGTCATAAGAAACATAGAAAGTAGATGATATTATCCCCATTTTCCAAAGGAAGAAAATGAGTCTGTGAGCATAGATAATGTGCCACAGTCACACAACTAGTAATTAACAAAGCAGGGATTCATTCAGACCTAGGGCTGTGTATTTCCAAAGCCCATGAATGTTCTTTTCACCTTACTATGCTGCTGTCTAAATCATACAACATGTAGAAACTCAAGTGTTACTATAATAGTCTCACACATGAAGCAGTTTCATATCAGGGACCCCGAAGGCAGTGTGGTAATGAAGCTCTGTGGAGGTCTGTTAAAAGAATGATAAGTAGTCTATTACATCTTTGGTTATGGTGTCCAAGGTTGCTGTGGTTTGAATGTTTGTGTCCCTGCAGAATTCATTTGTTCAAACATAATCACCAATGTGATGCTGTTAGGAGGTGGGGCCATTGGGAAGTGATTAGTTCATGAGGGCTCTACCCTCATGAATAGGATTAGTGCTGCCTTTCCCTTTTCATTATGTAAAGACACAGAGGGTAGCTGCCATCTGTGAACAGGGACTAGGCCTTTACCAGACACTGAATCTGCTGGTGCCATGATCTTGGACTTCCCAGCTTCTAGAACCGTGAGAAATAAATTTCTCTTTTTTATGAACTACCCAGTTTGTGGTATTTTGTTATAGTAGCTCAAACAGACTAAGACAACAGTATAGTGTGTTTGAAAAGTATTATCAGCAATAAGTTACTATAGCAGGTCCAGGCCTTGTTTTGGAATGAATCTATATTATAATTATGGTGAGACTCATAGGAACTAGTTAATGTTTGATAATGATTAGTTGCCTAAAGTCAGCATGCCTCATGTTATTTGGGAATGATATATTTCAAAAAAGTTTATTCTGTAAATAATAGAAAGTTGGCTATTTCTATATATAATACTTAATTTTAATTCTTTGATTGGTTTCTTAAATAAAATGTATCATCTACTTTCTTTGAACCTTTTTAGGCCTAAAGTAATTTAACCTTTTTTTAACAACCCAGGGTCATAATTATAAACATAAATTTCTGTATCATATCATAATAAAAGCATATAGAATTATTGCTTCATAACCACATAATCCTCCAGTTCTGTAGTTTTTGTGCTTCATCTTTGGGTGTCAGCTCTCCTTTTCTGCTTTTGTAGCTTTCTCAACTCTCTTAATTTTCTTCTTCCAGTGTACCACTACTTGGGCAATTGGTTACCAAGTTTTTTTGTGCTTAAAATGAGAACAGTTAGTGTTTGAGTAAGGACCTAGCAGCCTCTTCTGTAAGAAAAGTGCATGTACTTTAGTGCTTAGACTTCAGCCTGTGTTTTGATATCTTCTAAACTCCTACTTAGTTCTCACTGAGTTCTGTAGCTACTTGATGTCACCAGATAAGTAACTTCCTGATAAGTGAAGTGTAGCTGGGTTGGGGTTTTGCCTGTGTTGACTGCATGTTCACTGATGCCCTTGATAGGGGTTGTCACATATCAGAACAGTGTTTGTTGAACCAATCAAAGTGCTGAGTGTTTTGGACATAAGCATTTATCCTGGTTGAGACTTTAACACCTCCAGTAGGAACAGCAGCAAAAATAAGATGGGATTGTTTAATCCCAGTTCCTGTTTGAAATGGTGCTAATTTGAGTTTGTAAGTACACGAATAAATTGTTAAGCCCAAAAAATTGCTTTATGGCCTCGGTTAGTTTGGTTGCCTTGGAATGTACCTGTAAGACATTTTATCAGTCTCAAGAAATAAGTTGTTGATTTTATTAGCTTTAATTTTTTTATTTTTTGTTTTTATTTATTTATTTATTTTTTTTTTTGAGGCAGAATCTCGCTTTGGTGAGTGAGTGCCGTAGCGTCAGCCTAGCTCACAGCAACCTCAAACTCCTGGGCTCAAGCGATCCTTTTGCCTCAGCCTCCCAAGTAGCTGGGATTACAGGCGTGCACCACCATGCCTAGCTAATTTTTTCTATATATATATATTTTTTTTAGTTGTCCAGATCATTTCTTTCTATTTTTTAGTAGAGACGGGGTCTTGCCCTTGCTCAGGCTGGTCTCGAACTCCTGACCTTGAGTGATCCACCCGCCTTGGCCTCCCAGAGTGCTAGGATTACAGGCGTGAGCTACCGCACCCAGCCATTAGTTTTAATTTTAAATAAACTGGACATGGTACAATTTTCAAGTCAGCAAGCTTTTAATGAGCAGTTAATATGTATTTAATGATAGTGATGTACAGGTTAAAGACAATCCCTGCTTTCAGGGAATTGATTCAGTTAGGAGGATAGAGAAGTAAACCAATAAATATATAACACCATGTAAGTTCTATTTACTGAATTCTACAGGAATGGAGAAGAGGGGGTCAGTGGTTCAGTCAGCTTGTGTCAGATAAGGTTTCCCGGAGGAACTAATAGAACTGAGTTGTAAAGGATAGGTAGGAGATACTAAGTACAGGAAATGAGTGTCTCCAGGTGAGAGAGCAAGGACTTGCAAAGTTTTAAGTGTAAGAGAGCCTGCTTCTTCTGGGAACTCAAGTGGCTTAGTTGGCTTATATTTAGGAGGAGTGATGGGGGATGGCAGAATGGGGAGATGGGCAGGAGCCAGATTTTTAAGGAATTTATATATCATTCTGAAAAAACTGGGGCTTTATTCTGAAGGTGGCAAAGAACCATTAAAATATAACAGGTAACACGGATCAAATTGGTGTTTCAGTGAAATCATTCTGGCAGAGGTGTGGTGCATATATTGGAAGAATGTTGCTAGAGTTAGGGAGTTAGTAAGGAAGCTGCTAGGCAGAAATGATGAGAATGTAAATTAAGTCTAAGTGGGATAAGGGGAGACTTTCATTAGCAATTTAGGAAGTACAAGAGACAGGTCTTGGTGACTGAGTAGTCGTGGGTTGTGAGGTAGAGGGAAAAATTGTGAATAGTGTGTTATTTCAGATGCGAATGACTAGGTGGTTAGTGAGTTGGGTTGTAATAAGGAGGTAGGGAAGGGGGGTGCATTGTATTGATATTTTTACCTACTTTAAACACAAAAAATGCCCAGATTTAGATTGATTTGATTCTCTCATTTCTATTCATGGTCATAACATTTCTGATTTGTATCAGTCAGGGGACTTTTATTTATCTTTTTACTGAAATATAAAATCCCTGTGGTTAATCCATGCTTACTGCTTTGGTTGTAGAGCCAAATCCTCCAAATTTTTTCATATCATTAAGTTATATTTTAATTTTGATTTTTCAAGGGTTGAAAAAATCTTTGTAAAATCCTTAAGTCCAGTTTTACAAGTAGAGCTCATTTATTTATTAATGTGTTGATGAAAATTGTGTCTTTAAAAGCATTATCCCTACACTGGCATCTCTATCACAACACACATGATTGACAGCTCTGAAAATCGAAGAGTTTCAAAACAAGCATGATTGGCAGCTCTAAGGTAACTAGCATGTGCACTGAATATTATTTGTACTTTTGTTTGACACTAAGGTGGAATAAACAAGCTAATTTTCCAGTCTTTGTTTCTATTTCAGGTTGTGTGATATGTAGGGTCAAATAAAGAGTGGAATGTATATTGCATGTTTGAAAAACTAAAGTTTTTGAGGTGTATTGGTGGGGAAAAAGAGAAATATAAGAATTTGAATTAAGTGGATCTTTTTATTCCAGAAGACATGGAACACAATTAAAAAGTATGCATGTTATTAAATAAATGATTTAAAATTATTTTATTAGTTTTTCTTTCACAGTTCTCTGTATTTTCTTTTTAAGATAAAAGAGCATCTGTTACATTTAACTTTTTAATAAGAATCTTTAAGAATATGTTCAAATATAAATTATATGTTTAGATATAATCAAATTATAAAATATGGTCTTAGAAATGTTCTGAGTGTGAATAGCATTGGAGGGTTCTCATTTCTTTTTTTCTTGTTTAGATACATGTCATAACAAAATTCTTTTCGATTGATTTGTTCTATTGGATTGATTGTTCAACTGGATTCTATTTTGATTGTTGTGCACAGTTGATTTGCTTCATGCTACATATTCCATATGTACAACTGTATCAGTCCAGAGATTGTCTAAATTTATATGTCAGGGAAGTTTGCCTTATATGCCTTCCCAGGACTGTAAAGGTCAAAAGTGAATCTGGAAACTACTTTGGTGGCTGCTTGTTAAGGAATGCAAGCAATTAAGTGTTCCCACAAAAGCTTTGAAGTTAATATCTTAATAGGACAGAGAGGAGAAAAAGTCAAGGCTGCATTCCTGCAATTGGTTCAGGCTGTACTTAAGAGTGGATTGATTTTAGAAAAATTAAAAGCTATCTTAATATAAGGTCTGAGTTCTGTCTTAAAAATTATGGAATTTTGTATTAATTTAGATTGCCACTTGATAACATCTAGAGACCCTTAGGGACCCAGAATTTCAACATGTATTTTGTAATTTGTGATTAATTATAAGAACAGTAATAGCTAACATTTGTTGAGTGCTCTCTATGCCAGACACTTTTTACAGAGATTTGCATTCATTATTTTCTTTAACATTTTTGTTCCTCTAAGGTAGATACTGTTAGAATCCTTATTAAAAAACACTAAAGAATCTAAGGCTTACAAAGATTTTAAGTAACTTACCCGAGGACGGCAGCTAGTAAGTAAGCAGACAAGAGGTAATATAGCTTCTCTAAGTCCATTTTGTTAACCACTGCATTATACTGTTCAAATATACTTTCAGGAGTGTGTGTGTGTGTGTGTGTGTGTGTGTGTGTGTGTGTGTGTGAGAGAGAGAGAGAGAGAATTTGTTAATTTTCTCAGCAAATATTTATTGAGTACCTTAATTATAGTGTGTTTAATGCAATTTTTAAAGACTTTATGACATCTTTAGGAGGAAAGCTACATATATGTATATAGCACAGTAACAGAGGACGTTATGAATAAATGACTGAATGATGAATAAATGACTGAATGATGTAGTTCAAAAGAGAAGCTAGAGAAATGAAAGTTGAGATGGTTTCATAAACAAAAAAAGTACCTCCCCAAAGAGATGGACTTTAGATTCCGAAGGATGGTGGGGAGGGGGTGTTGGGAGATAGATAATGGAAGGACACCTCTGGGGCAAACGGTGAATAATAGCACAGAATTGAGAATGATCTTGGTGTGATTGCATTATCTATGTCTGATTAACAAATTGCTTCAAAAATGTAGTGGCTTGAAACATTATTTCACACAATTGCTGTGGACCAGGAATCCAGGAGTGCCTTGGTTGGACGGTTCTAGCTTAAGATCTCTCATGAAGTTCAGTCGAGATACTGTCCAGGACTGTAATCATCTGATGGCTTAACTGGGTCTAGAGAATTTGCTTCCAAGGTGGTTCACTTCATGCCTGGCAAGTTAGTGCTAATTGTTGGCAGGAGGCCAGCATGGCACAGGTACCTCTCCATCAGGTTGCTTGAGCATCCTCACAACATAGCAGCTTCCCCCGGAGTGAGTGATCTAAGAGAGCAAGGAGGAAGTTGTAATGCCTGTCATGACATAGTCACACATTGTCACTTCGGCCATATTCAGTTTGTTAAAAGTGAGTCACAGAGCCCAGCCCACACTCCAGGGGAAGGGAATTAGACTCATGTGTACAAAATTTGTGTATGTATTTTATTATTTGTTTGTGAACAAAGCTTAACTTTAATCTGAAAATGGAATAGTTATTTATAAAAACATAAAATATGTGACAGCAAGATTTAAGAAAATAAAAACACCTTTCCCTCTTTGCTCTGTTTTCAATATTAAAAATATTTGTATCACTAATATTACTATTATTAGGTACTACTTAACCCTAGATTTTCCATATACTTTCTAGATAACCTTTATTTTTTTCTTCCCTGCTGTGATTCTGGGTATCCAAAATCCTTGTTTCCTTACTTATCTATTCATTGAATAAACTGCTGGTAGCTTTGGGCTAGTTCAGTAAACATTTATCAAGTGGCTACTCTTTACCACTCCTAGAGCTAGCTTGGGCTATAAAAGCCTATACTGCTTCCTCAACCCTCCTCCTCCTCACCTTCCCCTCCACTTTTCTCCCTCTCAATAGTAATTGAAACCCACTGATGGCAAAAGCTCTTTTTCAAACTGCTGACACTCCTTTTAAATAGTTATTTCTGCCTCATGCAAGAGGGCCGTACTAATTTCAGACAAATCTTCATACTGTATTTTTCATTTTGCTTAATTGAATTACCATGCACCCAGCCATCTAGTCCTGAGAGTTGTAATAGACTGTTCTCCTAATTACAACCCTCCTCCTGCATTCAGTCAGTCAGCAGCTTTTATCAATCTTCCCTCTTAATTATCACTGAAATCTCCCCTCCCTGCTCTTTCTACCACTGGGGCGTTTCTCCAACCATTGACAACTTGTCCCTGGATTTGCTATGGTGACTTACTCCTAATCATTCTCTTTGTCTCCACCTTTTTTCCTCCTCTAATCTGTTTTTTCCTTTTCCTTTTCCATGTATTTTAAAATGATCACAGTGGTCAAGATTCCATGGTGTGGCTGAAATTTTAGGGAGTGGTAAGATATTTGCTTTGCTAGATAGGCTAGGATCCTTATAGAAAATTCTCAGTTTCAGACTGAAATGTTATCACAGTGGAGAGACAGAAGACCGGTGTTTGGAGATCGGTGTTTTTGGATGTCGACATTAGTAGTGATGTGTGGGATATAGTGGACACAGCAAGACCAGTTCTGAGACTATTGTAATTCAGGCAGGAGCTGATTAGGGGCTGGATGAGAGTAGGAAGAGATGGGAACAGAAAGCTAGAAGATGCTGTTCAAAGAAAGACTGATAGGACTTGGTAACTGATGCTTAAGGTTTCCAGCCCAGGTGGCTAGAAAAATAGAGGTCACAGGGCTAGGGAAGTTGATAGAGCTACTATTCATACAGCAGGACATGGAGCTCTGTTTTATAGACATGTTGTGAATATCCTGTAGGCATTTGATGACCTGGGATTGGAAATATGAGAAATTAGGCTATAGAATAACAGTAGAGCTGGAATTAGCAACTTCATATTAGGCTCTAAGTGTAATATCTTCTTCCTTTATCAGCAAAAACAAAACAGAAAACCAAAATACAAAGGCAACAACATCGGTGCAGATTTGTTTTTGTACCACTTTAAGTGAGAGTGATTGCCTTGAGGAAATGTTAGTGTTCATGTTTAGGCATCCTATTAGAGCAGAATAGCTGAATTTCTAAAAGTGAAATGCAAATGTAAAAGTAACAGGATTCTTTTGGAGAAATAATATAACCTGCGAAGTATATTCGCTATAGGTTCCTATTATTCAGCTTCAACCAGAGCTCTCTAAATTCTTTCCTTTGTTTCTAGATTTCTTATTACTTTATCTTTTCCGCTCTCAGGCATCTTGTTCCTTTCTTCCCTCTCCTTAGAAGATAACCTTATCTCCTTCTTTCCTGAAAACAAGTTTGTACATTAGTTTAAACCATATAAAATTCCTGTTTTTAAGTCAAAAATAGTTGAATATCTGACATTTCAAATGATTCAACCTAATAGTCCCTGGATTTCCTATTTGCTACCTTAAATTTGCTCTGTATTATTTTTTTAGAGAATTTGATAAACTTAGAAACATTTTAGCTTGTTTCCTCTTCAAGCTAGTCTACTTTTCCCATTCCTAAGTATTCCCCTTCTTTTCTAAATTTCTCAGTTCAGCCCACCAGGCTCTGCCTTCACTATTATACTAATTGAAAGCACCCTCTTAAATTCATCTGTGACCTCTGGTCACCTGCCCAAGAGTTTTTGCTCAAGTCCTGTGTATTATTCAACACTGCTAGCTATTCCTTTCTCTGAAATTGTCACATCTCTTCATTTTCTTGTTTCTCCTTCTACTTCTCTGTTCTTTTTGTACATTACTCTAGGACATACTTTATAAAATTTTAGAGGATAAAAATAGTAGGGAGGAGGTAACAGTAGTTTTTGACATGGGCAAGGAAGTTGAGCAAATCAAGAAACACAAAGAACATGGAGTGGAGGGCAAGAGGCTGAGGTTCTGTCTAACCCTACATCTGTCAGTATGTTCTGTAAAATTTCATTTACCCACGAGTCTAGGCTAATTTAATGAACAGAATTGTTCAAAAGGATTGTTTTGGAGCTCACTTATTTTTAAAACCACATTATAGTAATTGAAAAACACTTTATTTGTCTATAAATGATGCTTATTTGTAAGTGTTTTTTATAAGTCTTCATTTATATGTATCCATTTTTTGGTAAATTAGGAATCATTCAGGGTCAATACAGTCCTATACTTGAAAATATGATGCTTTGTTCTTGTTCTAATTTTTAAGAAAAGATTTTTTTCCTAAAATATATTACAGTTAGCTATCTTTTAAAGTTTTAATTCAGAACCTTAATTTTGGTCCTAAAATAGAATACTTTGTTTCTTTTTAAAAATGCAAATTAGGTATTAAGTGGGTATAATTAGATCTTTCATTAGTACTCATTGAGCCTATTATAATGCTCATGTAAATTTTATGCTATTGCCTGTGTCATTTTTGAATTTGTTAAGCAAACAAATCTTACCTTGATATCTTTTCCTTGAAAGCATTTTCTTTTATATACAGTATTCTTATAAAAATAGTGGTATCAACTATTTGTCATGTGATACTTCTTTCATTGTGGATCATATGATTTGAAATTATTTGGCTTCCAAAATATACTGCTGTAAATGTACATATTTGAGACTCAGCATTTAATATAGAGATGGGGTCTCACTATGTTGCCCAGGCCGGTCTTAAACTCCTGGCCTCAAGAGCTATTCCTACCTTGCCTTACAGGTGTGAGCCCAGCCTGACACTCAGCATTTTTGCTAAAGTTAATCTTACCTCAAAACTTCTATTTTACTCACCATCCATTTTGTTTTGGCCTTTACATTGCATTTATTTTTTTATTAACTAGGAAGATAATATGTTAAACTAATTTAAAAATTAACAGCTAAACATAAACTCTTTAAATCTCAAAATCTGTTCCAGAAACTAAGTATCTTTTCCTCATTGCAATTGTACATATTTTAGCCTTTGTACATATTTTTGTTCCCTGAATACGATCTATTTAGAAACTTGAATTCTGAATTTATCTTGTCTTTCAAATATTGTGCCTTCAGCATGAATTCTTTAGGTTCTTTGTTTCAGTTATTTCACTGAAGAAAACATCTGAAGTTTGAAGCAAAACATTCCAAAAGTAAAGCTTAGCATATGCTGGTTTGTGATATAAGTTGTATGTTTACAGTAATGGTGATGATGATGGTGACGGTGTTGACATCTAATAACAGCAGCAGTAACTTCCTCATTTTTAGAACTGTTATGAAATTCTCCCTGCAAAGAAATCTTAAGTCTCTTGAAGAAATAAACATGCCACATATTTGGGGGAAAATAATTTTTAAATGTCTGGCATAATGCCTTACAGAATGTAAGTTCGCCATAAATATTTGTTGCTTACTCTTTTTGATAGGAGTAACAAATTACTTAGCTAACAGTAGGGTGTTTCCATTATTGGTTGAGATATATTGTTCTTAGTTTTCCTTTGATGTTCTAAAGGGACAAAATTAACTTTCAACAAAACAGTATTCTTATTTCAGTGAAGAAAAGAGAGCCATTTCAATTTTAAGAAGAAAAATAAAATTAAGGTTGGATTAATCGAGAATTTACTATTTTCTAAAATTGAAAATTAGGAAATTTTCTACCTGTTCTTGCCTTCGTAGTTGTCTACATTATCATAATCATTATAGCAACAGTTATTTACTGTTAACTCTTTACTATGTTTAGTCACTTTTCTAAGTATAATGGTAGTTTAGGCTCATTGGCCCTGGAATGAAGATTTCTGAATTTGGATCCTGGCTATATTTCTAAATAAATTGTGTGATTTTGAGCAAATTGCTTAACTTCATGGAGTCTCAATTTTCTTGTCTTTGGATGGATGAAATGATAGTACTTACCCCAAATGGGTGGTGTAACACAACAGACGCTGTGCTTTATGTACATCTTACTAGCATTGTACGTATTTTATAGATGAGGAGGTGAGCCTCAGAATTTAAATGACTTTCTAAGTCATTTAAACTTGCGTCAGTTGTAAATACAGAAAACATGTCTACTTGTGGCTTAAACATATAGAATTTTATTTTTCTTATGTAAGAATCTGGATGTTGGTGGCTTCTGGGGATGGTTTAGCAGCTTGACAACATCAGCACTTCATGGTTCAACATCAGCATCAGGCTTGGTGCTTCTTGAGTCATGAGTGCTATAAGGCTGCTGATTCTACAGGCCACAAATCTGTGCTGAAGGGATGAAGAAAATGGGGAGGGCGGAGTCAGCTTCTTTGTCCCTTTTAGCATGGAAACAAGCTTTCTTGGAAACTGTTCCTAGACTTCAGTTTATGTTTCAGTGGTCAGACGGGTAGAACATGGCCCTCTCCCTAGCTGCTGGGAAGGCTCTGAAAACCAGCATTTAACATTTTTCTTTGTGCATGCTGCATGGGAAGAAGGGGTTTGGGAATAACTCTTGGGTTACCTACCCAGTGGGCTCTGCCACTGCCTGAGCTCCAGGTGCTAGTAAATGGCAAGGCTGGAATTCTAACTCAGGTGTATCTCCCTCCAAAAGCCTAATTCTCCAGTTCTGTCTCTCAAAGAATAAAGACACCCACATTACAAACATTTTGAATGAACATTATCCAGTATCTACATAGGTACAGTTTTCTTCTTGAAATTTTGTATTTTTCAGAATAAAAACTATTTACCTTTTTAGGCTGGCTGTAGTTTGAAAGTATAGGTGATATGTTCTTCTCTTCAACTAAAGGTATAAAACAACACAAAAAATTAGTGACTAAATGCTCTTTATCTTAGAAATGATTAAGAGATATTTGTTTCAGAGAATTTCTGACAACAATTTTCAACTTTCTATAGTGAAAAAAACTGTAATGCATAATTAAAGTAATGAGTTTTTGCCTCTTTCTGTTCTAATTATTATGTTTTAACTCACATTAAATGAGTTTGTTCCATGCTTATTTCTTAAAGGGTGGTTATCCACTGATTTCATTTTCTGGAAAATAAAATTATGTCACAGTTCTTGGAAATTGTATATTTATTTTTTGTTTTTTTTTTTTAGAGATGGGGGTGGGGTGAAGAGTGGATGAAACTAAGGTCATAATCCAAATTCTCTATTAAGTCCTAAAATACCTAACTATAGTTTACTCTTTTTTTTTTTTTTTTTTTTTGAGACAGAGTCTCACTCTTTTGCCCGGGCTAGAGTGCCGTGGCGTCAGCCTAGCTCACAGCAACCTCAAACTCCTGGGCTCAAGCAATCCTTCTGCCTCAGCCTCCCGAGTAGCTGGGACTACAGGCATGCACCACCATGCCCGGCTAATTTTTTCTATATATT
>CAUYSK010071275.1:0-11783 GCA_963575035.1 Avahi laniger
GCAAAAAATACAATGAATTCTAAGCAAATGAAAAGAGCATAAGCAAGTCAACTCCAGGAATACCAAAAAGTTGTGTAAAAAAAAATAGATTCGGGGCTGGGCGCGGTGGCTCACGCCTGTAATCCTAGCTCTCTGGGAGGCTGAGGCAGGCGGATTGTTTGAGCTCAGGAGTTTGAGACCAGCCTGAGCAAGAGCGAGACCCCATCTCTACTAAAAATAGAAAGAAATTAATTGGACAGCCAAAAATATATAGAAAAAAAAAAATTAGCCGGGCATGGTGGCGCATGCCTGTAGTCCCAGCTACTCAGGAGGCTGAGGCAGAAGGATTGCTTGAGCCCAGGAGTCTGAGGTTGCTGTGAGCTAGGCTGACACCACAGCACTCACTCTAGCCTGGGCAACAAAGTGAGACTCTGTCTCAAAAAAAAAAAAAAAAAAAAAAATAGATTCAATCATAGTATACTACATGGCTCAACAGTGAACAATATTGGCATAGTTCTAATAATGCAAGTATTTTTTTTTCAAGTATTGACTATTGATGAGAAAGGAAGTAGTGTGAAGATTCAAGAGAGCTAATCCCCAACTGGAAAATTACTGGATAATATCTAAAATAGGTATATCAAGAAATATCACACTCAGAATATCATTTAGAAATATAGTGATATGCAGGAGTGCTACCTTATCCTGGAGGGATATATTCCAAGACCCTCAGTGGATGTCTGAAATTGCAGATAGTTCAGAACCCTATATATACCATATTTTTTCCTATCCATATACACCTATGATAAAGTTTATTTCATTTTCTTTCTCTCTTTCTTTCTTTTAATAGAGACAGCATCTCACTCTTGCTCAGGCTCGTCTCAAACTCCTGAGCTCAAGCAATCCTCCTGCCTCGGTCTCCCAGAGTGCTAGGATTACAGGCGGCCAACTTTAATTTATAAATTAGACACATTGAGAGATTAACAATAATAACTACTACTGAAACAGAACAATTAAAACAATATGCCAGGGCCAGACAGGGTGGCTCACGCCTGTAGTCCCAGCTACTAGGGAGGCTGAGGCAGGAGGATCACTTGACCCAGGAGCTTAAAACTGCAGTGAGCTATGATTGCACCACTGCACTCCAGCCTGGGTGACAGAGCCAGACCCTGTCTCAAACAAAAACAAAAACAAAACAAAACAAAAAAAACCCAATATGCCAGCATCATTACTTTTGAGCTTTGAGCCATTGTTAAATAAAATGAGGGTTACTCGAACCCAAGCACTGTGATACCTCTAGTCAATCTGCTAACCAAGATGACTCCTAAAGTGACAACGGGTAGGGAGTGTCTACAGCGTGGATACCCTGGACACAGGGACACGTGCGAGATTTCATCATGCTACTCAGAACGACATGCAATTTAAAACGTATACATTGCTTATTCCTGGAATTCTCTACTTAATGTTGTTGGAGCACAGTTGACTGTGGGTAACCGAAAGAGTAGAAAGTGAAACCACAGATAAGGGGGGACGACTGCCATCTCATTTCTAATAAAAAATGCCCCAGGAAAGAAGCATTGCAGAAATTTAAGAAGGGTTTTAACATTTTATTGAGCAACTTCTGTATGTTTTGAATGTTTGATGATGAATATATGTATTATTTTTACATTTTAACGCATACACAAAAAGCTTGGAGAGTTGAAAGGGTTATTTCTGGGCAGTGAACTTAGGGGAGGAAGGAAGGACAGTGAACTGCTGTTTTTTATTATAAGCCTTTCAGTGCTTGGCTTTTTAAATTTCGTGTATGAATTACTTTGAAAAAAAGTTAATTAAGAAACAAAGGCTAAGAAACCAAGAGAAAATACAGACAAAGGACATAAACAAGAAACTCACAAAAGACACATGAATGTCCCCCAAACACATGAAAAAAATTCACCCCCAATGATGAACAAAGCATCAGAAGTCACTGTGTATCTGTGGACCTGGAAACACATTCTCATTGTAGCGTTAAGTGTGTACGTGGTAGGGAGGGAACAGTTTCCAAAATCACACAACAGTGTCTCTTAATAGCAATTTAAACATTCATTCAACCAATTTTTTGTGAGCACGAATTATGCGGCGAGCGCATAGGAATGTATAAGAAAAGTCTGAAATGAGCTGTGCTCCTTAAGTTCTCTGTGATGGGTAGGAATAGGGGTGATTTTTTTTTTAACAATTCTTTTTCCTTTGTGTTTGTGAATTTAGTCTCTAATTTTTAAACGGAGAACACCATTTGCTAAAGAGATAAAAAGTGAACAGCAAAACAAATGAATCACCTATTTTGAGCATCCCCAAAATAGGAACTAAAACGATGACTATTGGTTTGGATTAAGCACTGGATTATTAACCTGCTCAGACACCGTAGACTGTCTCCCATCCATTTTTATACCTCAGTGCCCGCCAGGCACGTGGTAGGTCCTCAAATAAACAACCGAACAATCTGTATTAAGCAGGAGCTTGTGGGGTGTTGTGGGCAGGGGGCTCATTGCATGTACGTGGGCCTCCAGTGTGCAAATGGCTACTAATGACTACCCAGTGTTAAAGGGGTTCATTCACATGAGTGATGCGTGTAAAGCACGTGGCACAGTGTTTGGCACGAGGTCAGCACTCCAGAAAAGTTAGCTGCTATTAGTGATAGTGGTAGCAGTTGCATTGTTGTTGCAACAGTAGCTAAGCCCCAGAAATGCCACCACCTGTCCACTTGCCCATCCACAAGTCTCTTTGTCAGTCCGCTCAGCAGTCACGAGAACAGCATGACTCTTCCTCTCCTCCTCCCCGTCCTACTCCTCTTCCTCCTCTCCCAACCCTGCGGCTCACTGACTCCCCGAGTGAGTCTGGCGGACAGCGTAGCCTCAATCCTCCCCTGAGGCTGGCCACAAGGCCCCCAGGGTACCAAAACCAGCATGTGCAACTCTCATTCCCTCCCTGGGTCGCATCATAAATGAAGGCACTGTCCCGTGTGCAGCTCGCTAGGTGCTGGAAGAAGAAGAGAAAGGGTGCAAACCTAGGGGCACCGACACTGCTGTTTTTGGAGGGGGTTGCATGCCATCGGTCCCTTTCGTAAAAAGAAAAAATAGACTTTCACTGATGTAAACACAGGCGCAGAAAAGTGCACAAATCATTTTCACAAACTGTACACCCCATGTCACCAGCCCCTAGATCAAGAAACAGGACAGCATCGGCCCCCAGAAGTCCCTCCCTTACCCTCTTCCTGACATCCAACAGCATCAACTTGCCTGATTTTGAACTTTATGTAAATGGAATCATACAGCGTGGACTTTTTTGTATGTGGCTGCTTTGGCACAACGCTAGGATTGTGAAAACCACCCTGTTGCGTGTAGTTGCAGTTCTTTCATCGTGATTGCTGCGTGGTGTGCACTGTATTATATAAATAACCATCCTTCTTATGATGGATATTTGAGTTGTTTCCAGTTTGGGGCTATTATGAATAGCGCTGCTATGAATATCCTTGTACATGTCTTTTAGCAAATATACGTATGCATTTCTTTTTAAGACTGGTTGAGTGATGTATGTATTTCTGATGCAGGTGTGATTGTCTTTAGCTTTGGTAGATGCTGACAAACAGTTTTCTAAAAATGGTTACAACAGTTCACACCTCGTCCTTCCTCACCAGAGAGTTCCAGTTGCTCCACGCTTTCACTGCCGCTGGGTACTAAGTGGTATATTTTTTAAATGAATATTTGCATTTAAATTCAGCTCCACTACTGGACAACTGTGAAAACGAATGATCTCCAAAAACATCTGTGATGTATCATTAAGTGACGCGGCAGGTTGCAGGCCATATCTAGAACATGACTACATGAACACCATGTACGTGTTTATGGAGAAGCAGAGGCCAACTTCCGAAAGGGGATGTACCAAGGTCTCCGTAGCGAGTGGAGTTGGAGGGCATAATTTTAAATGATGAGCTTAGGGATAATTTTTACTTGGATAACGTGTTTTTCAGTATTTTTAAAAT
Organism: Avahi laniger; assembly: GCA_963575035.1. Taxonomy (NCBI): domain Eukaryota; kingdom Metazoa; phylum Chordata; class Mammalia; order Primates; family Indriidae; genus Avahi; species Avahi laniger. The sequence goes on from CAUYSK010071275.1 coordinate 3,995, forward strand.
TCAAGAGAAAACCTGCATGAATGAAATAAAACCCTCCATCCTCCACCCACCATCCCCAGCCCTCACCATTCCATTACCTAAGGCTGGCAGCCCGGCTCCGTCTTTCTTGTTATTTCCCGGCATTCGCTCCTGCTCTGGAATTACCCTGGGCAAGGCCTCTGGGACCAGTCTCCCGGGCACTGTAATTTCCCTGGCTGCAGTGTGTCATTAGAAGATTTGGTGCTGATGACACGATGCCCATATGTAGTGAAGATTACAGCTCCCGATGGGACAGGACAGCCTGGCCGAAGAGCAAGTTTCCCGACAGAGAAACTCCTGGTACCTTGAGCTGTCTCAGTGGGACCTGGGCCTTAGCATAGATCTCACCCTCAAGGAACAGACGCTGGGAAAACTACCCTTCAAGGCTCCTGGCACCTCCATCCTCCCCTGGGGGCTGAGGGCTCAGTGCAAGGGCTGCAGCTCTACCCTCTCTCCCTGTGAATGCCTCACTGGGCCTCTGTGCCTTCACCTGTAAAATGGGCCAATGACAGCATTTACCACCCCCCACAAAGAGGCAGAGTTTTACATTCAGCTTTTGGGAGAAAAAAAAAAAAAAACACAAGAATGCACTTTTTATTTTCACAAGTTTTATAAAGTAAGTACACATCCACTTTTCCTGGGGAGAAAGGAATTCGCCTGGAACCTGAATTTATATATTTTAGTTGGAAAGTTAAGTTGTCATTCAACATTGATTCATCCGAGGAGTATCTGTCACGTACCTTCTACGTGGTGGGCACTGTTCTAGATAGTGGGGGCACGCCAGTGACCTGATTGAAGCCCCTGCTGTAGCAGAGCTTACTCTCTGCTAGGGGACGGACAATAGCCAAACCAACAAACAGATCTATAATAAAACGTCAAACGTGCAGATAGTAGAATAGATGCACTGCCAAACAGTGGAGTGAGGCAAGAGCAAGCAGGGTGAGAGGAGAGAAGTGCCGGGCGTGCTGTCTGATTCCAGCCGAGCATTCGGCTGAGCCAGAGCTCTGCTCTCAGACTGTCTTTCCTGGGCTGAGTGAGGAAGCTCAGAGGGCACTGGCTGGGCTGGAACTGTAGCTCGCTCCTGTGAAGACGGGAAGTTCGAGGAGTGGGTGGAGGGGGGCTTCAAATGCCATACAAGAGGTGAGAAGCAGGCAAGGGGCTTTTCATGGGTGAGTTCAAGTCCTGGGTTAGATTTAAGGAATGCCACCAGCTGCGGCTTGGCCACCTCTTAGCTGGATGACTCCAGGAAGTCTCTTCAAGCCTCAGTTTCTTCTAAAATGGGGATAGTCAGAGCTCCCATGCAGAATCAGTAGGAGAAAGCGTGAAAGGGCTCGCTGCACTATTGAGAACTAATTTCTTACGGCTGTCTATGAAATCTCTCTATTTCCTTTAGGGTTCAGTGCAGCTCTAACATCTACGCTCTGTTTCCACCTCCAGGGCTTCTGCGGCCCCCCAGTAAATCCAATGGATAGATTCGACCTCATACTTTTCCACCAAAGTGCCCACAGCAAAAGAGAAACAGCCCTGGGCCTGGGGTCACCGCTTAAAGCATCACCAGGAGCAACAAAACGTCCTTGATGTATCTTGTTTTTTCTCAACAGTTCAGGTCAAGTTTGCTTTCTACTTCATCAGACACATGGGCTTGTCTTACGATAGAAGCAATTGTATTCTTTCTCTCAAGTGAAGCTTCTACTGAAATGGCAGCTCCAGGAAGATGTCCCAGGATTAACATCAGCTTCCCCTGGCCCAGGGCACATACGTCCCTGGCAGGACCTCAGACCCTGCCTCTCAAATTCCCACGAAGGCAGGTATAGGGTCCCAGCTCTCCTAGGTCTCTGTGGCTCCAACAGCCGCCATGGGCCAGCCTGGCCCCCACCTGGGCAGTGCATACCTGCTCAGCCCCTCACCCCCAGCCCAGCCAGTAAATCTCTGAATTAATCAAAGCCCTTGCACTGGTCTCAACTCACCAGGGGCCTCCTCCAGCGGCCACTTTGTGTTCAGTAGATTAATTGCAGCTGGGGGAGGGGAGGGAATCCATTTTTAGAAAATCATTGCTTTCAGAAAGAGAGAGGGGCGCTTCTGGCTAGGGAAAAACTGCTGAGCTGGCAGTTCGGGCCTCCTGCTCGGGAGCCGCCAGGAAACTGGGGACTGTGCAGGCTGCTCCCAGCTCTGAGGAGAAGGCAGCGATCTGGGCCCACGCGCCCTCCTCTCAAGGCCAGGGCACCCCAGCCCTCCAGCCTGGCTGCTGCTAGCCTTTACTTCCTGCCCCATTGTGGGCTCAGCAGTTTGCTGGCATTCTGAGCAAGAAGGGGTTGCCCCAAAACTGGCCACCTCCCACTGTCCAGGGACTGGGCTGACTGCCTTTTCTCAGCCCCACTTACTGCATAACACACCACCCCGAGGGCACCATCACCTTGCCTGCAGCTCTCGGGGAAAATGTTGGGGACCCTTGATAAACCTATATGATATTAGGCTGGCGTGGTGGCTCACACCTATAATCCTAGCACTTTGGGAGGCCCAGGCAGGAGGATCACTTGAGGCCAGGAGTTCAAGACCAGCCTGAGCAAGAGTGAGGTCCCATCTCTACAAAAATAGAAAAATTAGCCGGGCATGGTGGCGAGCACATGTAGTCCCAGCTACTTGGGAGGCTGAGGCAGGAGGATCACTTGAGCCCAGGAGTTTGACGTTGCAGTGAGCTATGATGATGCCACTGCACTCTAGCAGGGGTGACAGAGTGAGACCCTGTCTCAAAAGAAAAAAAAAGCTATATGAAAGTGCCATTTTTGCAGGTCAACATGGTCAGATGTGTGCAATCCCACATGGTTCAATCTAATTATCATACGGCCACTCTACACATGTATTTTCTCACTAAGGCCCATCTTGGCCCCATAAGGGAGGTATAATGCCCACTTTATGTTTCAGAAACTGAGGTTCAGAAAGGTTGTCACTTGCCCAAATGAGTACTCGAACCCAGATCTATCTGATTCCCAAACCCATGACTGTGAACCGCATGCCTGGTTCTGAGTGAATCAGATCCCACCACCACCTGCCCCCAGTACACTCTCAGTGACAATCAGGAAAGCACACTGAGAGCACACAGACTGACGAAAAGGTCCTCTGCAGGCTGATTGTTGGGGCTTAATGGACCCATCAAGAGGTGGGTCCATCTGCTAAAGTCTTGGGTGCAAATCCAGCCTCTGTCAGGGGCTGTGTGGGGGTGGTCCTGGGCACATCGCCCTAGGCAGGGCAGGCTGACCACATCCTCTGCAGCATGGGACACGGGTGGCATGACCCCAGGGCAGGCCCTTGGTGTGCACAGACACGTACACATGTCAGGTGTTTCTAGTGCTCAGCAGTCAGATCAGCTTGGTCCTTCCAAACCAGAACTTGTTTTAGAAAAAACATATACCCCACCCAGTCACCCCTTGACCCAGGCCTGCCCAGAGAGATTAGATAGCACGGAGGTGATGAAAGAGCTGACTCTATCGCTGACCGTGGGCAATCCTTTGACCCTGTTTCTTCTCTGTAGCATGGGGTGATAATAATGGTATCTGCTTGTGGGATGGTTGTAAGGATTATATGGGACAATCCCAATGTAAAGTGATTGGAACACTGCCTAGCATAGAGTCAGAGCAGAGTCTGTGTTGGCTCTGTTATTATTGTTATTATTATTATTATTCCCAGCTCAAGCTAAGCCCACAAATCTGCCTCTCTCTAACTCACTGGTGGAACAAGCCCTGTCTGTGCATCATGCCAGGAATTGTTAGGACAGTGGGTCCTAACTGAGGCTGCAGCTAAGAACCCAGAGTGCCAAGACTTTATGGTGCAGTAGGAGAAACAGAATTCTACACCACCGATCTCACTGTAGGGGAGAAATTTTTAAAAGCAGGGAGGCTTCTTGGAGGAGGTGTGGCCTGCGTCACATCCTGCTATAAGGACGAGACAGTCAATTGAAGCGGCTGGACAGCGCTTGCCATGGGAGTATAAGCAAAGCGTGTCAGCGGCACTGCGCGTGGCCCTGCGGGCCTGGAACAAACGGTCTGTGTGTGTTCAGGGTGGGGGCGTAGGAGGAGGCTGGCAGAGGCAGCTGCAGAAGGGCCACCCGGACTAGATGGAGGAAGACGCAAGAGAGGCTAGGAGGCCCTGAACCAAGTCATACCAGTGAGGGTAGAGAAAAAGAACCTATGCGACAGGTACTTGCATTTTGTCATTATTGATTGAATGAGGCAGGGTGGGTGGGATTTGGTTTTTTATTACGTGTTGGGGGACGGGGGCAGGAGAGATGGGACAATCCAGGTTTTTGGTTGGGGCAACCGAGGCATCCACAGGGGAGGAGAGATGAGGCCACCAGAGTGATGCTGCCGTCCAGGGAGAGGATGTGGCCTGAGAAGACAGTCCAAGACAGAATTCGATAGGAAACCCTGACATTCGAGGGGTGAACTGAGAGAGGAAGGAAACAGGAGAAGCAGGAAGCAGGAAAACTTCTTTCCAGTGGGGTACCTTCTCCCTCCTCCTCACCCAGTGTAAATGCCACCGAGGCTCAAAGTCCCACCTCCTCTGCAAGCACCGAGGCCTGGTCCTGAGTGATCACCGTACTGGCCATCTCAGTGTGGGCATCTTGTCCTCCAGCATCACTCAAAGGCACGGTCTGGGTGTGTGTTGCCTCCACGCCACCCGCAGCCCAGGCCTGGGCACATTGCAGGTGCTCAAGTGGTGGCTGTGGGTGACAGGCTGTCTGGCAAGGAGAGGGAAATGTCAGCTGCCAGCAGATGCCAGACTCCTCCTAAGCGCTCCTCTTTCCCCACTCACCCAGAGCCAGCCACCCTGCGGAATCCACACACCCACACCCCAATGCCAGCCTCCTGCTGCCAGAGGCCACAGCCTTTGCCTCCAAATCCAGAGGCCTCGCTTAAGCAGCAGGGCCAGGGGGAAGCGTGGTGGCCCACCTTCTCCCCATCTCAAGGCGCTGTGGGACAGAAGCCACACAGGATTCTATCACATAAACATCTCTACAGAGCACGGACCAAGGAGTGAGAACTACTCAACCCAGAGTGAGATCTTGATCTCTCTAACCTCTTCCCTCCTCCCTTCGTGACCTTGGGCCAGTCATTTAACCTCTCAAAGCCTCCATTTTTGCAAAGGGTCCTAGTGAGGATTAAATGTTAATTCCCTCAAATGCCTAGACATCGTGCCTGGCACCTAGGAGCGCATTCAGTAAATGGTAGCTATTATTATTCTTAAAGAGCTTCCTGGCATGCCAATGCAAGCTAGAGCAAAGTAAAATGACTTTGACAGCTCCCTAATGTAACACCTCCCCTCCCCACCCTCCTCCGCCACTACCACCCTGGAGTTAATTAGAACCCTCCTTGGGTGTTTTCCAGAGATGGGATTTTACACTTATTCTGGGTTACAGAACTAGACTAAATGGAGGCGGGTTTCATTTCAACTGACAAAAAGCGAAAAGCTGCTTAGAGAAGTAGTGAGCTCCCCATCACTTCATGGGAACAAGCTGGCCCAGATGACCACTTGGCATTAGTGCTCTGGAGTATAAGTCAACATGTATTAATATTTCTTGCTACACAGTTGTATTATCATTCCCTTTGATGAAATGGTGGTACCAGTAGGCTGTAATGCTGTGTGTCATTTGGCAAAATAAAATGTTGGCAGTCCTATGCTGGCCCTCTAAAAAGTTTTTTCTGAAATGGTACAGGGTTGTGATATCCAAAATCTTAGCCCCCTCCTTCAAGAGGATCCCCCAAAATTCAGGACCCCCCTGACATAGACACCTGCACAGCCCTCTGATGCCCAAGTTGGACCCGTTTCTTGTGCAAGATTCCCTCAATCTAAAATGTGGTTCAGATCAATGCACAGAAACTCCAGGTCGATGATGCAGGGACAGTACCGAAGAGGCACATTGCCAGCAAGTGCCACCTGGGCAGGGCTGGGGGAGGGGACTAGTGAACTGTCACTGCAGAATTCCAGCAGACAGGGAAGGAGGCATAGCAGGACTTGGACTCCGTGACCTCTCTGGTCTATCTGCTCTCAGAGTGGCAGGTAGAGTTCTTGGGAGGGACCAGGGGGTGGCTTCATCCCTCTGACTACCACCGACACTCAACCCCCACCCTCCTCACCCCTCCAGGGCCTCAGCCCCCTGGGATCCTCTCCTGGAATCCAGTCTGCCAAGGTCACCTTCTCCTGAGAGAGGTGCAATGGGTTCAGGATTTAACGCCGATCGAGGAGTTAGCAAGAACCAGATGGACCCAGGTTCTTGGGGCTATATTATCCCATCTGTTCCCTAATCCAACTTCCTTCCCAATCATCCTAGATGAAATTCCCTTTTCTCAATTCTACAAGCTTTGAAACATCACCCCCAAGGGCTCCTGTAGGTTGCTCCTCGTTGCAAATGCAGGACACCGGCCAGCTACACCCTAGGGTAACAGCCTAACAAGAGGGGGATGTCTGGGTAGCTTCAGGTCTTTCCAGGACTCACAAAGAGCAGCTGCCTGAAGACCAGGGCTGTACTGTGTGTCTCCCTTTGGTGGCCTGCATCCCCCTCCTCCCCAACCGAGCACTGGGCTGGGAAGACTCCAGCTCGACTGAATTCAGATAAACACTCCGCCCACTCCCCTCCAAACAACAGAATGAACAGGAGCTGGAGGACAACATGGAATCAAGTATACATTTTAAAAATCATTTAATGGAACATAAACTCCTTTAGAAAAACATTCAGCTAGGTGATAACACCCATAGAAAAAAACACCAATCTTGTGTTTATCTTTTTTAATTTGGCATTTTGTTATTTGCATTTATATTAAAGCAAAGTGCATCTTTTCTTTATTTTTCTTGTTTATACACATTGCACAATACATAAATAATGATGCTTATAAAACGTCTTTATATTTACAAGTAATAATATATTTATATATAACATAAAATACATTTTTTCTTTAATAAATCTCAGGTTTTTTTTTTTCAGGAGTCCTTTCTCTCTCAAAGTACTACAATGCTAAATTTCCAATGAGAATGCTTCTCTTGTTCATTTAAACCTTTGTAGTTAGAAAAATAGCTTATGTTAAAGTCTAAACATGCTCATTGAGCTAAGAACAGTGTCTAAGTATCATACGAGTGTATGAGTTGTAGAAGAAATGAAAGAAGAGTTAGGTGTCAGCCTAGGATGGTACCTTGGGTTATGACAGACCGAATCCTTCTTGGAGGGAAGGGGACAGCGAAGCATGTCCCTCCCAGAGGTGTCCCCGCTGCTGGTCTGATGGCAGAGCTCAACACGCAGGCTGGGAGGGGGGAAAGTGCTGAGCTGGTTTTCTGAGTACGGGAAAAACCTGATGTAACCGGGGCAGGGGAGAGGCTGAGGACCTGAAAGGACTCTGGGTGAGCAATACTGTGCCAGGGCTGCCCCGGCAGCCCTCGGGAAGCCCATCTCAGAGAGATCCAGGAGCAGATGGCCAAAAAAGAAAGACGCTGCGATGGCAGGGGGCGGCAGGAGGGAGTAAGACAAGGATGAGATCAATTGGTTCTGGTTCAGCTGCTAGCAGGCTTGCTTCTCAGAAGCCTGTGGATAGGCCCGTGTCCTGGGAGGGGGAGCAGCTGGGTGGGGGTTTCCCCAGGCTGGGGGCAGAGTCGTGTTTCTGGCAGCTGCTGGGACCCCCGTCGCCAGCTTGCCCAGGTACTGCCTCTGCCCCACTGAGCATGTCCAAAGGGCAAGAGAGACACAGCGTGGGACCACAAACCTCTCAGCCGGGGACATCCGTAAGAA
>CAUYSK010071277.1:0-13410 GCA_963575035.1 Avahi laniger
AGACAAAATAGATTTTAAATCAAAAAAGTTCTAAGAGAATAAGAAGGGCATTATACATTGATAAAAGCCTCAAAACAGCAAGAAGGTACGACAATTATAAACATACACATAACTAGCAAAGGAGATGCAAAATATATGAAGAAACCTGGACAGAATTGAATGAAAAAATGGACAGTTCTAGAATAATAGTTGGAGACTTTGGCACACCGCTTTCAATAATGAATAGAACACCAGATTAATAAGGAAATAGGGGACTTGAGCAATACTATAAACCAATTAGACCTAACAGACATACAGAAAACTCTATGCAACAATAGCAGAATGTACCTTCTTCTCAAGTACACGTGGCACATTCTCCAGAATAGACCATATACTAGGACACAGAGCAAGTCTAAATAAACTATAAAGATTGAAATTATAGGGAATATTTTTTAATCACAATAGAATGAAATTAGAAATTAGTAACAAAAGGAAACCTGGAAATTTTACAAATATGTGGAAATTAATCAACGCAATCTTAAACAACCAATGTAACAAAGAAGAGTTCCCATGGACAGTTAGAAAATAATTTGAAACAAATGAAAGTAAAACCACAACACCCCAAAACGTATGATGTCCAGCAAAAACAGTGCTAAGAGGGAAATTCATAACCGTGTAAAAGGCACACATTTAAAAAGAGCACAAAGACTTCACATCAATAACCTAACTGCCCACCTTAAAGAACTGGAAAAAACAAAGTCAACCCAAGCTAGCAGTAAAAAGGTAAAATAATAATAATAATAATAAAGTTTAGAGCAAAGATAAATAAAATAGAGAATTGAAAAACAAAAGAGAAAATCAGTAAAACCAAAAGTCGGTTCTTTGAAAAGATCAGGAAAATTGACTGACCTTTAGCTAGGTTGACTAAGAGAGAAAAGATTGGAAATTGTCAAACTCAGAAACGAAAGTGGAGACGTCACTACAGATCTTACCAAAATAAAAAGGGTTAAGGGTTACAAGAGAATACGATGAACAGTTCTATGCCAACAAATTAAACAACTTAGATGCCTTCCTGCATTCCTATCCTTCAGAAGCCTTTTTATCAGGAGTTATCTGCGAAGACACACTTATCATGGCGAGAGGAGACCCATGAAGATGCTTTTCTCGACTGACGCAGTACTCAGTACTTTTCCACTTCTACCCCTTCTCTTCTTCCTCCCCCAACCCCCAGGTCCGTAAAACCACACAAGCTTTTCGTTCACCTCCACATCTGTGCCAAGTCACCAGACCCTCACGAGTGCATCATTCGGGAGGAAAATGAAACGGGGGAACGTTGGTGATTTCTCCAGTTTAGTCTATTGCTCGTACTATCACAGTAAGTGATTTTAAAGGCTTGATTGTTAGTTTCATTTTTGGTTGTTGTCTTAACTGGCTACCTTGACACCTGGCAGCTCAGCTTTCTCCTGCTCAGCTGAGCTTCTGACAAATTGGCGTAACAGGCAGGGTCATCAGTGGACTCAATGGCTAATTTTGTGTGTCATCTTGCCCGGGCTATGGAGTGCCCAGATATTTGCTCCAATGTTATTGTGGATGAGCTTGGGAAGGTGTTTCTGGATGAGATTAACATTTGAATCAGTGGACCAAGTAAAGCAGATTGCCCTCCCCAGTGTGGGTGGGCCTCATCCAATCTGTTGAAGGCCTGAAGAAGACAAAAACGCTGAGTAAAGAATTCACTTCTTCTGCCTGACCGTTGTTGACCGGGGCCATTGGCAGTCTCCTGGCTTCAGGCTGTACTGTCGGCTCTCTTGGGTCTCTAGCCTGCCAACTGCAGATCTTCTTAGACTCCATAATCTTGTGATCTGATTCTTTATAATAAATCTCTTTATTATGAGAAGGATGGAGGAAGGAGGAGAAAGAGAAAGAGAGATTATATATTACCTATCCATATATCTATGTGTCTATATCTATATCTATAATATATATATATACCAAACAGAATGATTGCTGGGTCATTTTAATTTTTTTTTTTTTTTTTTTTTGAGACAGAGCCTCACTCTGTTGCCTGGGCTACAGTGCCGTGGCATCAGCCTGCTCACTGCAACCTCAAACTCCCGGGCTCAAGTGATTCTCCTGCCTCAGCCTCCTGAGTAGCTGGGACTACAGTTGTGCACCAAGATGCCTAGCTAATTTTTCTATTTTTAGTAGAGACGGAGTCTTGCTCTTGCTCAAACTGGTCTTGAACTCGTGAGCTCAAGCGATCCTTCCCTCTTGGCCTCCCAGAGTGCTAGGATTGCAGCCATGAGCCACCTTGCCTGGCCCATTTTTAATTTTTTAAGGAAGCTCCATACTGTTTTCCATAATGGTTCTACCAATGGTGTATAAGAGTTTCCTTTTCTCCTCACCCTCATCAATATTTATCTCTTGGGGTTTTTTTCAATAATTGACACATAATAATTGTACACATCTGTGGGGTACAATGTGATGTTTCAACACATGTATAAACTGTGTAAGGATAAAATCAGGGCAATAACATATCCATCAGCTTAAATATTTATTATTTTTTATGATGAGGACATTCAAAATCTTCTCTTCTAGCTATTTTGAAATATATAATACATTATTGTTCACTCTAGTCATAGCCATAAAAGACCTAAATGTAAGATCTGAAACTACAGAACTCTTGGAAGAAAACATAGGGGGAAAGCTCCCTGATATTGGTTTTGCCAATGGTTTTTTTTTTTTTGATATCAAAGCAAAAGCTCAAACAACAAGAGGAAAAATAAGTAAGTGGGACTATGTCAAACTAAAACGTTTCCCCACAACAAAATGGAAAGGTAGCCTATGGATCAGGAGAAAACATTTGTAAACCTTCTGATAATCTGATAAGGATTCATATCCAAAATATATAAGGGACTCACACAACTCAATATCAAAACAAGAAAAGAGCAAAAATAACCCAAAACCGATTAAAAAATGGTCGAAGGACCTGAATAGACATTCCTCCAAAGAAGACATAAAAATAGCCAACAGATACATGAAGGCATGCTCAACATCATTAGTCTGCCAGGAAGTGCAAATTAAAAACATCAAGAGACAAGACCTCACACCTGACTGAATTGGCTATCATCAAAAGTTACGTGTTTTCTGCGGCTTGAAACTGGAAACTCCCCAAATGTCCAACATCAGATCAAAGGATAAATATAGTATGGTATATTCACACAGCAAAATGTTACACAGAAATTAAGGTGCTCCACCTACAACTTCGTACATCTCCAAACATCTGTCTAGTGTCGTCTTTGTCAAGGACAGACTATATAATAATTTCCACCAGCTGCTGTCCATGCGGGACAGAAGAACAATTTAAAATGTTTTAAATGGGAAATGTATTCTGGACCATGGGACTAACATAGATTGATATGCAGTCACTATTTGTTAAAGTTGATGAAATTTTTAAAGTGTCAACTTGAATCTGAGTGTTATTTGTTCTTTAGTTGAAGTATTGCGCTTTTTCTTTCTTTTTTTTTTTTTTTTTGAGATAGAGTCTTGCTCTGTGGCCCCTGGTAGAGTGCAGTGGCATCATCATATCTCTCTGCAAGATATCAGAGTCACGCAGCAGAAGCATGCTGGGCCCATAGCTCTCTGCAACCTCAGACTCCTGGGCTCAAGCGATCCTCCTGCCTCAGCCTTCCAAGTAGCTGGGATTACAGGCATGAGCCACCACACCTGGCTAATTTTTCTATTTTTGGTAGTGATCCTCCCCCTCCAGCCTCCCAAAATGCTAGAATTACATGCGTGAGCCACCCATCCTTGGCCTGGATCTGATCTTTATTTGAAACATTTTTTATAATTTGTTCACCATGGATTTTTTTCTTACATTAACTTTTTGATTTTTTAAAAAAATATTGCATGGGAATATTTGTCTTGATAATGGAGTTTTAAGATGACCCCTTGAAATTGGCACCTGAGGTACAAAATGCTGTGACTCATAATCATAAAAGCCTTGCGTTTTGGCAGGGTCCATGGCTACTCAGACTGAAGACTACATTTCCCAGGCTCCCCCGCCTGAGTCATGTGACTCCATGTGGTCATGTGACTAAGTTCTCGCCAATGGGTTGTGAGTGAAATTGATTACTTCTCTTAAAGGGAAGGACAGTTCATGACTTTCACTTTTTCACCTTCTAGGTGCCTCAGACTTGGCCATCTTGTACTATGCGGACAAGGGCATTACCCTTGACGTGTCACAGGCACAAGAGAGAAAGAATTTGGGCTCCTGAAGACTTTACAGAGTGCAGATGACATACCAGCCCAGACTTTCATGTAGGAGAAAAGTGTTTATTGCTGCTTTCTTTTGCACCCAACTCTCCCAGTCCTGCTGGTTGGTGGGATGGAGAAGGGAACAGGAATGGTGGAGTGGGGAATGCAGACACGGGGATGTCTCCCAGATGAAATCCCAGTAACAGGAGGGAAGCTGTGTAGTGACGGGGGAAGCTCTAAGCTGAAGGGTCTTGGTCCCTTTCTTGTTTAGAGCTCTGGCAATGATAACACCACTTGTGGCAACTTGAGGTTAACCACAGCAAAGAGAAAGAGGAGAGGCAGCTGTGCGAAGTCGTACAAAGAGGAAGCCCGAGTGGGCACCTTCAAGCTGTCCTCCGCTCCCAGGGGCATGGAAGGGAGGCAGAAGTTTCTAAATGTCTCGTAGGGGAAGAAGACTGCCAAAAATCAGCCTAGTGTACTTGAGGCGTCCCTGAGAAGGGCAAGTGATCTTACTTCCTGTGTCCCACCTGCTCCCTGGACCTCTCCCCTCAGCTTTCTGCCTTGCGCAGAGCTCCCGACCCCCGTCACTTAGAGGAAGAGAAATAGCGAGAGAGGTAGGAAGTTAGTCGGCAAGGGCAGGGGACATCTTGTCCCGCAGCCTCAGCTGTAGAGTCCGCAGGTAGGGGAACGTCCTGGCTTCCGAAGACCTCTTCCTCGAAAATCAAAAAAGATGCCCCCAACCTACAGCAGAAGTGCACAGACTAGAGTGAGATTGATCGATTAGAGCCCAGCTCAAGTCACCGGATGAGTCAGGTGGTCAAGTCTAAGCTCTTCAAGGACATGAGGCAAATCTCCATTGCAACCCAGGCACTTGCGCCCCAAAAGCTCCTTGCTGGGAGAATTAAGCTGGCAGACACCCTCTCTCAGCCAGCTGCTATGGACAATCGAAATATTAGTAACAGCGTCACCCACTTATTTCCTCAGACCTGGAATTTAGGGGCTTCAGTGAAAGAAATTCCTTTAGGAGTGGGAATTCCAGGAAGTGCATTATGATTACCTGGGTCCCAAGGATCCTGGACGTATGTGACTTCCTTCTTTCACCTGCCCACTCCCCAGCCCCACAGATACTGTTGGCTCAAGCTCTGAAATCTCTGCTGCTTCCTTCCATCTCCTTGTTAGCCCCTCAGCCTCAGCCCATCCGATGCAGGGCCCACCCTCCTGCAACGTGACCTCATCATAACCTAATGACATGTGCAAAGACCCTGTTTCCAAACGAGGTTCCGAGCGGACGTGAGTTCGAACAGGAGGCCTGTTCAAGAATGCAGGGAGGAGGAAACCGATGGGCTATGGCAGATGTTTTTAAAGAGCCAGCTGCCTCAGTGACCGATAGTGTATCACTTCCACTCTCACGCCCTCCGGCGGGGCAGTCACCTGGCCCCACCTGACCGCCAGGGAGGTCGGGGACATGGAGAGGAACGCGTGGATATTTGGGGAGCGCTCCCAATTCCTGCCTGCTTGCTGCATCCTTAGTTCCTGGCAGCACACTGTCTAGTTCCTAATAGATGTTTAATAAAGGTTTGTTGATTGAATGAATGAATGAATGAATGAACCAGCACCAGGAGGGGGAAGGGAGGAGACAAATGGAAAGATCTGGACGTCCCCTGCCTGCGGGGCAGGGTGGGACAGGCACCTCCCAGGCCCACCCAGCAGCTGCCCTGCCCCAGCCGGGGACCTAGCAGAGAGGGGATTTCCCTGCGCAGAGAGCAGCTGGAATCCCTCCCCGCCCCCTGCCGGACATCCCCAAAGGAGGGCGGGCTGGTGCCCTGCAGGTTTAAACCAGCAGATGCTGAAGTGCGCTCTGAGAGGGTGAAGTTTCCTTCTCTCTTCCTGGCAGCCCTTCGCGTCCCGGCCCCGCCTGCACCGGCTGCAGCCGCCAGTGATGCCCGAGGACGGCTCCGGCTGCTCCGTGCGCTGCCTGCCCTGGCCGTGCGGCATAAAGACTCTTTCTAGCCTGTGTTGTCTTATGGTGATCGGCTCCAGCTTCGTCTGCTCCCTGGTCCTCCTAGCGCGCCAGCAGCAGCGGCCGCAGCAGCTCGAGCCACCTGGGGTGAGTCGAGAAGGAGGGGTGGCCAGGCGGGGTGCACACCTGCCACCTGCTCGCCCAGCCAGGGAACCTGCGGGCTGGGGAACCCGGCAGAGACGTGGAGAGAGGCGGGGGGCGGTGCGCTAGGGCGCAGACTGACAGCATCGGAATGGGATGGGTTTAAAAGGAGAGAGACAGAGAAAGAAAGGGAGGAAGGGAAGGAAGGAAAAAGAAAATAAATTAGCCGGACGTGGTGGTGGCACCCGTAGTCCCAGCTACTCGGGAGGCTGAGGCTGGAGGATCGCTGGAGCCCAGGAGGTGGAGGCTGCAGTGAGTGAGCTACGATCGCCCCACTGCACTCCAGCCTGGGCGACAGAAAGAGATCCTGCCTCTTAAAGAAAAAAAAGAAAAAGAAAAGCCAGTGCGACGACCTGCTGGCACAGAGAGAGACCCGCGCAGGGAGGCCAGGCCCGGGCAGGACGCCCCGGGAGGGGACGGGGCATCCCGGGGTGGGAAAAGGTGCGTCCGACGTGGCCGTGGAAGATGACTCTCTGGTGTTTCCCGGGCGGGCTGACTCAGAGGCTGCCGGGGGCTTCACGACGCGGGGCGCGGGGGCTTCCAGGGACAGGATGCGCGGGCCGGGCTGGGAGGCTGCGGTTCGCTCGCGCCGGGTGGTGTCCAGGAAAACCAGGAGGTTCCGAAAGTCTTGTCTTCGACGTTCCCCCGCTGGTTCGAACCTAACTTCCCCTTTAAGAAATCTTTTTTTTTTCTTTTTAATCGCAAATCCGAGAATGGGGTGAGGGTTGAGCAGGAGGGTGAAGGGAGAAGAGAGACGCACACCCGCGCACCCCCGTCGCCCACTGGCTTAGGGGACACTTAAAACCTCCTGTTTAAGTCCTTGCTGTTTTCTGGTCTTTTCTTCCAGTGGGACATAGCTGAGCTCCAGCTGAACCACACAGGTAACCTGGGGCTCGCGTGGGGGTGGGGAGGAGAGACAGAGACAGAGACAGAGACAGAGACAGAAAGGGAGGGGGAGAGAGAGAAGGAGGGACAGAGAGAGAGGGCGAGGGGGAAGCACGTGCCAAAGGAAAGAAAAACAAGAAAGAGTGAGGAGGAGCCGGGGCAGGGGCGGCCACCACTGCGGTGCCCTCTCAGTGCTTCTCCCTGGCATCATCCAAAACCACCAAGACGACAACCCACACCGTCCTGCGTTCATGCTGCAGACATGAACCGAGTGAGCATCTGGGGAGGGGGGGCAGGCACCGTTCCCGGTGCCACAGCAGTGAGCCAAACAGGCAGAAATCCCTGCCCTTCCTTTCTACTGTCCAGGAGATAAATAATAATAATAATAATAATAAGCGAACAAGTCAAATATGTTAGCAACACCAAGTAGAGTCAAAGAGGCAAACTGTGTGTTTTGGAGAGAAATTAAGCAAGGTTGGGGACAGGGTGGCTGGGATCCAGGCATGTCAGGGTGCTGGTCGCTGTTTACATTGGAGTCAGGGGGAGGGGAAGGGGGTGCCTGGGAGGGTGACCTTGGTGAAAAGACTTGGGGGTGGTGAGGGCGTGAGTCATCTGCCTGTCCAAGGGAGGCTCCTTCCCTCCCTCCCGTCCAACTAACCCTCTTCCTCTTCTGGGCTCCCCCAGCTCCGACCAGAGATCCGAGGTTGGGGTGCTGTGTTCGGCCCATTTTATAACAGAGGGGGTTTTCTTTTGTCTCTCTTCCCTTCGGATCTCTGGCCCTCTCAGAGCCCCTGGTGTGTGTGTGTCTCTTTCTCCCTGTCTGTGATATTTTCCCTCTAATTTGTTCTCGAGGTCTCTCTCTCCGGAGAGCGGCTGTGCATTCTAGCCCTGCTCTGATTCCGCTCCATGCAACGTGGCCGTGGTCGTGTACGTACAACGTGCCTTTCTCAGGGTACTTCTTTGCACACGAATGGCCTGATTCTAAAGCGTCCAGCCGGCGACCAGGTGTCCGCCACCACCACCAGCAGGAAGCTTGTTTATCTCAGCAAACACCCTCCGATTTGTGTTCAGCGTGTTCCTGCCAAGACAGCCACTCTGTAGGAGAGCCTGAGAGGACACTTAGGTTGGGGCGTGTGGATCCGGTGGGGTTAGGGTTAGGGTTAGGGTTAGGGTTAGACACAGAGGAAGCCATGGGTCAAAACACATGAAATAACAGAAGTAGTTTATTACTTACAGACCCCAGAGGGGTAGGGGCCAGCAGGAAGCGGGAAGCCCGCTGGGACGCGCGCCCACACGCGCACACGCGCACACACACACACACTTTGTCTCTGCATCTGTCTCTCTTTCTCCTCGCTCTGTATATATCCTTGCCCCTGTCCCTCTCTCTGTCCTTGTCCCTTCCTCCCTCCCTCCCTTTAAATTTCTAACCCTGAATCCCTTCATCTAACGCCCTATCCCTAGACCCCACTCTCTCTATGACCAGGGGATCCTTCGGTCTCCCAAAACCTCCATCTTCCCCTCCCTGAACCCTGTGCCCCCAGGACCTCGGCAGGACCCCAGGCTGTACTGGCAGGGGGGCCCAGCCCTCGGCCGCACCTTCTTGCACGGACCAGAGCTGGACGACGGGCAGCTGCGTGTCCACCGCAAGGGCATCTACAGGCTGCACATCCAGGTGACACTGGCCAACTGTCCCTCCAGGCAGACCCCCGTGCCCCGCAATGCCACCCTGAGCGTGGGTATCTGCGCCTCCGCCACCTACAGCCTGATGCGCCTCCCCTTCAACCAAGGTTGCACCGTTTCCTCCCAGCGCCTGACGCCTCTGGCCCAAGGGGACACCCTCTGCACCAACCTCACTCTGCCTCTGCTGCTCTCACAAAACGCTGACGAGACCTTCTTTGGCATCCAGTGGGTGCACCCCGGAGCATAGCTCCTGGTTTAGGCTGGCGGTTTGTTTCTTTTTCCCCCTCTGTTTTTCTATAATTTTTTTTTTTTTTTTGTCTGTTTCATCCTTGGTTTATCTGCCTGCCAGGACAGAAAACAGCCTACCTGGGTGGCTGTGTCTCAAAGCAAAAGATGCAAATAACCTACCCAGTCTTCCTTAAAGCCATCCAGATCATCAAAAACACGGCAATTTGAGAAACTGTCACTACCCAGAGGCACCTGAGGAGACGTGATGGATAAATGTCATGTGGGATCCTGGGTCAGAAAAAGGACATTAGGTAAAAACCAAGGAAATGTCAATAAAGTGTATACTCTAATTAATAACATAACAGTTTTAGTTCATTAGTTATAACCAGACTAAGGTAAGATATTATCTTAGTCCTTTCCAGCTGCTATAACAGAATACCTCACACTGGATGCTTTATAAACAACATAAATTATTATTATTTTTTTTTTTGGAGATGGGATCTTGCTACGTTGCCCAGCCTGGTCTTGCACTCCTGGCCTCAAGTGATCCCCCTGCCTCAGCCTCCCAAAGTACTGGGATCACAGTTATGAGCCACCACCCAAACTGTATTTTCTTTTCTGTAAAGCCACATATATACGCTCTGTTTTTAAAATTGTGAAATTCGCATGACATACAATTAGCGCTTTCAAAGTGAACAGTTCAGTGGCATTTAGCACATCCACGATGTTGGTCAACCACCACCTCTGTCTAGCTCCAAAGCATTTCACTACCCCAAAAGGAAACTCCGTATTCATTAGCAGAGTGGTTCCTCATTTCTCCCCCTCCCCCACCCCCATCCCTGGCAGTCACCAATCTGCATTTCATACCTATGGATTTAGCTGTTCTGGAGGTTTCGTATAAACAGAATCATACAATTTGTCCCCTGTATCCAGCTTCTTTTACTTAGCGTAATGTTTTGAAGGTTTATCCAAGACATAGCACGATTCAGTGCTTCCTTTCAATTTATGGCCGAAGAATATTTTATTACATGTGTATATCAGGTTTTGTTTATCCATTCGCCATTGATGGGCATTTGGGCTGTTTCCACTTTCTCATTGGTGCAAATAATGCTGCTACGAACATGTGTGTAGGTATGCTGGTTTGAGCCCCTGTTTGAATTTTTTGGGGTATATACCTAGGAGCGGAATTGCTGTATCATCCTGGCGATTCTATGTTTAACTTTCTGGGGAAGGAACCACTGAACTATTCTCCAACATGTGCGCTTTTTACCCACATTTTTTTTTTAATTGGGTTGTCAGTGTTTTGCTTATTGTTGTGTTGGAAACTTCTATATATTAAGGAAATTATTCCTTGAGCTGTAAATGAGTTGCAAGTTATTTTTTTCGGTTTGTCTCTTAATTCTTTTTTCTAGCTTGATTGAGGTATAATTGAAATGCAGCAATTATGTATATTGGAGCTGTACAACTTGGTACTTTGCAAAATGATCTCTGCAGTAAAGTTTGTTAGCATATCAGCTCGCCTAGTTTACTGTTCTGTTTCTTTTTTTTTTTTTTTTTTTTGGTATGGTGAGAACACTTAAGATCTCTTAGCAAATTTCAAGTATACAATACTGTACTTTTTACCGATGCATAATGAATGTACATAGTTTCAAGGTACAAGTGATCATTTAATGCATTCATTTAACTTGTAAATATCAAATCAGTGTACTTGGAATCCATCACTTTAAATACTTGTCCTTTCCTTATACCTGAAATATTTCAATTCTTCCCTTATAGTTATTTCATAATATACAATAGATTATTGTAGGGCCGGGTGTGGTGGCTCCTGCCTGTAATCCTAGCACCCTGGGAGGCCGAGGAGGGAGGGTCGTTTGAGCTCAGGAGTTCCAGACCAGCCTGAGCAAGAGCGAGACCCCATCTCTACTAAAATTAGGAAGAAATTAATCGGACAACTAAAAATATATAGAAAAAATTAGCCGGGCATGGTGATGCGTGCCTGTAGTCCCAGCTACTCGGGAGGCTGAGGCAGGAGGATCGCTTGAGCCCAGGAGTCTGAGGTTGCTGTGAGCTAGGCTGATGCCACGGCACTCACTCTAGCCCAGGCAAAAGAGTGAGACTCTGTCTCAAAAAAAAAAAAAGAAAAGAAAAGAAAAAAAATAAATCTAATCAGTTCAGAGAGCCAATTCCAGGAGCCCCAGAACCAACTCGGAAAGCATATCCTTAAAATTCTGTTCCTCTAGAATTACTGTTGGTGTCAAAGTCCGTATTTGTCAAGATTCTCTCGAGAAACAGAACCAGCAGCGGGGAGAGAGAGATTTATTTTAAGGAATTAGTTCACATGATTACGGAGGATGACACATTCCAAGATCTGTGGCTGGCAAGCTAGAGTCCCAAGAGAACCAGTGATGTCATTTCACTTCAAAGAAATTGGCAGCCTCAAGATCCAGGATGCACCAATATTTCACCTCGAGTTCAAAGGCAGCAAAAAGCATGATGTCCCAGCTCAAAAGCAGTCAGGCAGAAGGAGTTCCCTCTTACTCAGCATTTTTCTTTCTACTTAGAACTTCAACTGATTAGATGTGGCCCACCCACAGTAGGAAGGACAATCTGCTTTACTCAGTCTACCAATTTAAACGTTAGTCTCATCCAGAAAGACCTTCACAGACACGCCCATATGTTTGAGCAAATATCTGGGCACCCCATGGTCCAGCCAAGTTAGCCCATGAAAGTAACCATCACGGCAGTTGTCCAGGGTTCAAGGAGAGGGGAATGAGGGACTAACTGCTAACAGGTACAGTATTTGCGGGATGATGGAAATGTTCTAAAATGCATTGCAGTCGTGAATGCACAACTGTGAATATACTAAAATGCATTAGATTATATACTTTAAATGGGTGAATCTTATGGTATATGAATTACATGTCAATAAAACTGTTACAAAAAGTGAAAGGAAGGCTGGAAAGAAGGAAGAAAGGAGGGAGGGAAGATGGAAGGTGGAAAGTGTATTAGAAGCAGAGAAGTCCACGCTGTTTGGGGAAAAAAAATCTCTCAAACCCTGTCTTCCTGTGCGCTCACATCAACACAACGACAATCAGCACAGCACACTTCCGTGACGCCAAAATATGCACTGGGCACTTCTTGCCCATCCACAAGCGATCAGTTCAGCAGTGGACACCAACTGGGCGTCTTCCAACTCAATTCCACCCCCCTCTACCTGGAGACAGGGTCAGATCCTATAGGCTGAGGGCTCAGACCTACCGGCTTCAAGTTGGGGCTCCCGCAACCCCTGCTTTGGGTTTGATTAATTTGCTAGAGTGGCTCACAGAACTCAGGGAGACACTTCCTTACATTTGCCAGTTTGTTATAAAGGACACAGGTGAAGAGGTGCATAGGGTGAGGTGCAGGGGAAGGGGCACAGACTTCCATGCCCTCCCCGGGTGCACCGCCCTCCAGGACCCTCTGTCTCTTCTACTATCCGGAAGCTCTCCAAACCCTGTTCTCGGTTTGCATGGAGGCTGCAGGGCATAGGCATGATTGATAATCACGTGGAAAGGGGATTGGAAAAAAAAGCACGTGGTCTAAGCCCAGCAAGACCCGTCTGTTCGACTTTTCTTGGCCTCTCTGTGCAGCATTTCTTCCTCTAGGGTGTGGGGTCTCTGGAATGAGGGTCTTTCGATCCATAATCAGATTAGAGTCCTGTCTTGAGAGGTGAAAGGAAGACAGGAGGTCAGAGAGAGAGAGATTCTGTTTCCTGAGGCCTAAAGCGCCTCAAAATTATATAACAACGGAGGCTGTGGGATTTGTGAGCAGAAACTGTGAAATATATATAGACGTACACACACACACACATAAAACACGGCGCAAAAGTTCAAGTGCAAAGAATAGGGAAGCGAAGAACAGATAAAGAGAGAGCGATGGAGCCCAAGTTTCCCCCAGAGGAACTCACATGAGACCAGCTGAAACTTACATGAAATTCAACCGCTTCTCAAAGTGTCCTGAGCTCACACCCGACCATTTTTCCAAGAGGACTCCATTTCTGTTCTGTCCCCAGTTCCCTTTTCTCTCTCAGGAAGTGTCCTTTGAGCTGAGCCTCAGTCTTGCTCAAATATTTATGTAGATTTTTACTTTCTATTTTTTTTTTTTTTCAGACAGAGTCCGGCTCTGTTGTCCAGGCTGGAGTGCCGTGGCGTCAGCCTAGCTCACAGCAACCTCAAACTCCTGGG
>CAUYSK010071281.1:0-46979 GCA_963575035.1 Avahi laniger
GCAATTGACTACATTTACACAAAAAAAGTGAACTTTTAGGTAGTTTATTTAGTCATCAAATATATTTTGAGAATTAGGCATTCTTCTAGGAACTGGGGATGAAACTTTGAATAAATTGTAATGTCTTTGTTAAGGAGTTTATATTCCATTAAGGGGAAATAGATTTTTCTTTAAAAAAAAAAAAGCCAGAGAAGCAATACACAAACTAATTCCAGATAGTTAGGAAATCGAGTATATGATGCGGAGAACTTGGGATGGTGGAGGAAGATGACGCCAAGTCCAGGACGGCCCCACGCTTAGTAATTCACAGCTGCTCTCTGAGGGACAAAGATGACAGCCACAGGGGAGAGGAATATCCCACTAAACAATAAGGGAGGAAGATCAAAGGTACAGAGATAGGCACGGACAGGAAGAACAAGGCATGCCGAACAGATGTAGGCCCTGAATCGGGCCTCAGAAATGTGGAGGATTTCACAACATCGTAGAATTCGTTTCACTAGTCATTTCTCAAACATCCCTCTCAGCACTGCTAGACAAAAGCTTTCTTTAGCTCTTAAAGGAGTGAGCTGATCAGAATCAATGGGAAACTTTTTCGAAATGTGCATTCCATTCTCCTCTCTTAATTCAGCTAAGTTTAGGGGTAGAGTCCTGACCTGTGTATTTTTTTAAAGAACTCTCAAGAAAATTGTGATGTGTACCCCTAATTAGGAATTACTCCAGTAGGGGATACATAGGTGAAAAAAATCAAGGTTTCTACATTCGGTAGGATTGTAAACTAGTCGGACTAAACATACACATATATGGAAGTTTTGTTGGAAATGTGAAGGATGCAGAAATTAATTTCAACAGGAAGCCTACATTGGCTGAGAATTGATGAAGACGTTCATTATTTTACCTCTAAGAAAGTCAGATTACAAAATGATTCCATTACTACTTCTTTAGATAGCCCTCCACTATTTAAATAGTACACTACTTGAGTGTGCTAAAAACATGTTTGGCTATATTACAAAGAAATGTCACAGAAATGCAATCATATCCACACAAAATTATTATGAATCCTCACTAACTCAATTCTGAATGTAAGATCCGGAAATTGGGTATCTTCAAGCCTAATACTTTAATTAGAAAGTGTTAAAATTTTAGTATGCCATTGATTTCTTATGATTTTATAATTTCAGGATGAGATTTGGCATTTTATTAATATTATTTCAGAAAAGTTATATATTGAAGTCAGGTGACGGAAGTAGAGTCCAGTGAAAGGTTTTCATGGACTGCCAATTATAGTCATTAAATAATTATATTCTTGATTTTGTATTGTTTTTAAAAACCACTTTACATGTACTTAACCTTTCTTTAATGCATCTACATTTTCCTTGTTTTTTACATTTTCTTTTACATTTTATCACTCTAGTTTATACATCCAAATATTGTATGATGGCCAGCTTTTTATGGTTGCCAAACTCTTCAATCAACCCTTCTGTTATTTGCAAATTGACAAATATGCATACTTCTAAGAATTATATGATAGTATTATTAATGATCCATATTTAATACATTTTTATTATGAGTTAGATAATCTCTTTAAACGTGCATACCTTTTTAGTAAAGCTAAGCTATATTGTATATAGATTTTGCTGTATTTTCTCATAAACACAACAGGCTTTTGTTTTGGAGTTAATGAGAATAGTGGCTCTGTAATATCATAAGTGAAGAAAATATTAATTTATTGTATACACCTGCAGTCCCCAAACCCTGGGCCGTGGACCAGTACTGGTCCGTGGCCTATTAGAGACCAAGCCACAGAGCTCTGCACCACCCCCCCACCCAAACCCTCACGCACAGTTTGTGGAAAAATTGTCTTCCATGAAACTGGGCCCTGGTACCAAAAAGGTTGAGGATGGCTGGATATAGGACTTCTAAGAAGTCTATCCTAGGCAGGGAAAGGTTAAACCACAAAGGAATTACCCTTTGTGTTTTCCATTTCCCAAAACTTCCTGAACATGTGTACTGAAATTACACAGCCAGAAAAAGTATTTGTTAGTTAACATGAAACCATATAGATACATGTAGAACTTGTAGGAAAGATGAATTGTAGATCTAGTTATAATTTTTTTAAACATCAATTGGGTTTCTCAGTATTCTTCCTGAAATCAATAGTTTTATCTAAACTTCCATTTATGCGGTCCCAGACAATTTTGCCATTTGCAATAGATGTAATTTTGCTCTTAAATTCCTTTCCTTACATAACAATTCCAAATATCATTAGTTTTGGTAACTTCTGAAGATGTCAGGCATTTCAAGAGAATACTTTTAATATCGAGTTGCTAGGAATTTTGAGATTCTCAAACACTACCTTGAGTGGATTGAAGAGAATATTTGACTTTTCAATAGGACAATTGGCCCTGAGCTAATCCTGATACCTGGTAGCAGAGGGGAGGGGAGTGCTACTTAAATGATAAAAAATTTTAAAGAATTTTTTTTAAAAGAAATTTAAATTTGATTAAATGTTTCCACCTCAAAATGGTATTTAATAGAATTCATATGTTTATTGAAACAGAGAAATTAGAAGCTTTGAAGACATGTTTTGCCTAAAATACATTTTTGAAAGCACTTATATAGTTTGCACTTTTTTTTTTTTTTGAGACAGAGTCTTGCTCTGTTGCCCTGGGTAGGTGCAGGGGAAATCTCACTGCAACCTCAAACTCCTGGACTCAAGAGATCCTCCTGCATCAGCCTCCCGAGTAGCTGGGACTATAGGTGTGCGATACTACCCCCAGCTAATTTTTTTATTTTTAGTATTGACGGGGTCTTGTTCTTGCTCAGGCTGATCTTGAACTCTTGAGCACAAGAGATCCTCCAGCCTCGGCCTCCCAGAGTGCTAGGATTATAGGCGTGAGCCACTGCACCCGGCCTTATAGTTTGCACTTTTAAGAGTTAACAGCCACATACCTAAGGATATAATAACTAGTAAAAATTCTATGTTAAATTTTAAATTGCTAAATGTACCCAATTTGGAGATATTCAAAGATATACCTGTGCTACATTATAAGAGATACTTTGCTTTTATTTTCCTTATAACGATATTACAATCCGTATAAAATTACCAGTTTCCATGGGATTTTCCTGGGAAAAACTAAATGTGTCTTTATTTCTGCACTCATAGATTTTTGGGGATAATGTGCACACAAATATACACAGGAGGAAAGAAAAAAGAACAGTTGAGAACAAATCTACATTTTAAAAAAAATCTATTATTTTTAAGAGGAAAACAAGGAAATAAAGTTATATAAGGTATATTTGGGACATTAAAGAAGTTTATGACACTTCTTATGTAAAAAATTAACAAAACTATTTATAATTCTCTTTTAATAACATTTATGAGATATATATGTATAAATATACATCTATAGATATACATGTATGGAGAAATTCTGAAAGAATATATAAAAAATGTTAATCTCGTAGCTGAGGAATTAATTCCTTACCTGTATGTCCTAACATAGGCACAAAGATCATGTATTACTTCCATTTTAGGTTAAAAAACCCAAACTATGCAAGAAGATGATCTCCCAAGTAAACTGATTTGCTGTGATTTCTACAATTGATTACATCAGTTTTTCCACCGTCAGTTTTGAAAGAAAATGATCTCTTGAGCTGTCTGCTTTTCCCTACCCTTCGTTAGACTTGAACAGTCTAAAAATCTGTGATCCTTTGCTATGTGCCGTGGAGAGAGAGTACAGTGAGGGGGTCCAGGCTGTAGGATCTGAGCTTGAGACTAGCGGGATTTAGCACAGCTCCTCCTCTGACCAACCAGAGCCAATTACTTACATAGTTTGTGGCTCCAGTTTTCTCATCTCTAAAAAGAGAGATGATGACAATAAAAGTACTACAATCGTAGAGTTCTTCTGAGGTTTAAATACAATATTACATGGAAAACACTTGGAATAGTATCTGACCTCTCATAATGACTCCAAATATCTTAAGTATTTTTATTATTATTAATACCGAAATCAATGAAGAAACTACTAGGGAACTACTAGGGATTCCAATGAAAAATTTTCTAATGTATATTTGTAGAATTAGATTTAAAAAAAGCAAATACTGTTATAACTGATTTCGTAAGTTGGGGATCTCTGCTTACTGTGACAGATAAGCCTGCAAGAATTCAAAACGTTTTTAGAATGATGAAGGCCACAGGTGAGCCCTGTTATTAAGGTCCTGTGTCACATAGCTTGCATTGCTGACTGCAGACGTGACATTTTCAGAGCATCCCTTGTTAAACATCTAACCTCTGTACAGAAGGATCCTTTTCCCACCTTTTTTAGCTGTGTGATATTTTCCTGTTGTGTGATGTCATCCTACCATAATTTCCTGCAGAATCAGGCCATTTCTGCTACGAATGCATTGTTTGGTAGTGACATTTCTTTTTCACCATTAGCCCAATTGACACTAAAGTAAAAGGAAGAGCTAGCTTTTAGATACTAATTACCATATCAATAATTATGTCATAAACTCATGTCAGTATCCCTTTTCATCTCTTTCCTTAGTAACAGACCCCTGGTTTCATTCAGGCTGGCAATGTGCCCAGCTAAAATATAACATTTCCCCGGATTCTTGGAAGATAATGGTGCCCACACAACTACATTGTGTTAGTTAGGTCTGGTGAGCTGAGAAGCGATGTGTAGAATTTCCTGAAAGGCTTCCTGAAAGGAGCAGACAAAGGTGGGAGACACACTCCTATCACCCTTCCCCATTTACTCCTTTAGCTGCCTGGAATAGGGACATGAGGCTGCATCTCCAAGAGTCATACTAGACTGTGGACCAACCCTGAATCCGGAAGGCGGGTGCCAGGATGGTGACAAAGAAAGACAAGAAGAGCGCGAATGTCTGATTTGGAGCAACCACACCAACTCTTTAGACTTCTTTTGCATTAGAGAGAAGGACTTCTATCTTGTTAAAGCCACTATTATTTCAGGTTTTCTAATATATGCAGCTTAGTCCAATACCAGATGATTCGGTAATCAGTAAACTGTGTTCCATTCATTGTGATAATTCCCTCCTGTACCGATGTCCTCCAGCCAAAGAGCGCTAGGAGCACAGCCAAACAAGTTGCCACAAAGGAGAACGTGCTCCGTGGGGAACGGGGGTGTCTCTGAAGAGTATCAGAAAGGACATGTAGGACTTGGGCTTGTGTTGGGTGATCTGGGAGAGAGTTTAAGGACGTGAGCTTTTGCTCTGGATTGGATGCCGTCAGGAAGCTCGCATAATTCTATGAGTGGATCTCTTAATAAACCTTTTGTAGAAAGAGAAAGGCTCAATTGTAATGATTAAAGCAGCAGCAGTCACCCACATTAGTCAGGACAGGGGGGTGTTTAGTCATGGTTGTGGCTTAGATCTGTGGCCTGTTAGGACGCACAGCAGGAGCTGAGGAGCAGGGGAGGGAGCGAACCTGCATCTGTATTTACAGCACTCCCCATCACTGGCATCACCGCCTGAGCTCCGCCTCCTGTCAGATCAGCGGGGACCTTAGATTCTTACAGGAGGCCAACGCTACTGTAAACTGCGTAAATGAGGGATCTAGGTTGCACACTCCTTATGAGAATCTAATTTCTGATGATCTGAGGTGGAGCTGAGGCGATGATGCTAGCTGGGGAACCAAGGCAAATGCAATAAATGTAATGCGCTTGAATCAACCTGAAACCATCCCCCTCTACCCCATCCATGTAAAAGTTGTCTTCCATGAAACCGGCCCTTGGTACCAAAAAGGTTGGGACCACTGGCTTAGACGATGTTCGTGTTTTGTTTATGTTCAGACGTGATTATGAAATGGTCTCGCTTTTGACTTAATACACCATGGCCACAGAGTGGACTTGTTTGATGTTAATAGTCTGTGAAATTATTTATTTAGCAGAAGAACATCAAGGCCTATGTGATAGTCCCACACCAGCTCCTAGATGTCAGGAGCTGCTGTTTTCTTTGTCACCTGTAACAGTGCTTGTTGCATGGTAGGTGCTGAATGAATTTTGGTTGAATGGATTGAATAAAATAACAAGTGTTCAGTAAAAAAAACCAAGAGTATTGAGTTACCATCTTTATTTCATAGTTGCCAAAGTAACATTGGAAGGAATTTATGTCATTTTTAAAACTAAATTTTGTTTTTACATAAGAAAACTCTGTAGTTATTAGGTTAATATGATTACCAAAGCTAAAAGAAAGAGATATTTGAAAAGCCACTGAGAATAAGAATTAACTGTATTCTAACATGGACTGTACTCAGTATATTATATTATTTATCTTTGTTTGAAAGTCCTAAGATAGGAATAGAAATGTATTAAGTGTTTCCTACATTAAAAGAAAAAATAATAATTTACTGTTAATTCTGAAACTCTGTTAATATTTCATTTACAGTAACAGGTGACTCTGGAAAGAGTTCCTTTAAATTGTATATATTAATTATTATCATTTAATTTAGATAACCTTTACTGAGATTTTATGTTAGGCACTTTATCGATTTCACTTCATATGACACTCATAAAACCATAAAGTGTGATCATCCTCATGTAATAGATAAGGAAATTGAGGGTTCAATTAATTTATCGTAGGTCACACATTCACTCATGAGAGGTAGGATCCAAACCCAGGTAACCCCAAATAACATACACATTTAATCACTATTACATATAATGGCTATCATAGCACTAGATATACAGTAGGTGCTCAAAATGCTTTTAAAATGGACATTAATTGCTCAATAAACTGAAATACTGTTGGTACCATGGGCTAAAAAAACCCAGAAATAAATTGACTTCTGAGTTTCTAATAACTAATAGAACAGAGTAGATATATGAAATAATTCTAAAAAACCAAAATTACTCCTAGGCCTATAAGACATTGACTGTTTTTTTGTTTGTTTTTGTTTTTTAGTTTGTTTTAATTATTTTTTAGAATTTTTTTATTTCAGCATATTACAGGGATAGTAATGTTTAGGTTACATATATTGCCTTTGCCCTGCCCGAGTCAGAGCTTCAAGTGTGCCCACCCCCCAGAGTGCGCACTGCACCCATTAGGTGTGAATATACCCACCCCCTCCTCCCCTCTCCCAACTACCTGACACCCAATGAATGTTACTACTATATGTGCACTTAAGTGTTGATCAGTTAATACCAATTTGATGGTGAGTACATGTGGTGCTTGTTTTTCCATTCTTGTGATACTTCACTTAGTAGAATGGGCTCCAGCTCTATTCAGCATAATATAAGAGGTGCCAGATCACAATTGTTTTTTTATGGCTGAGTAGAACTCCATGGTATACATATACCACATTTTATTAATCCACTGATGTATTGATGGCACTTGGGTTGTTTCCACATCTTTGCAATTGTGAATTGTGCTGCTATAAACATTCGAGTGCAGATGTCTTTTTTATAGTATGTCTTTTTTTCCTTTGGGTAGATGTCCAGTAATGGGATTGTTGGATCAAATGGTAGTTCTACTTTTAGCGCTTTGAGATATCTCCATATTACTTTCCATAGAGGTTGTACTAGTTTGCAGTCCCACCAGAAGTGTATAAGTGTTCTTATCTCTCTGACTCCATGCCAACATTTACTGTTTTGGGACTTTTGGGTAAACCTCTATGAACATAAACTTGAAACAGAGAGGAAAGGGACAAATTCTTAGAAACACACAGCCTCTATAGGCTCAATCATGAATAAATAGAATTCCTGAATAGACCAATATCAAGTACTGAAATTGAAGCAGCAATAAAAAACCTTCCTAAAAAGAAAAGTGCTGGACCAGATGGTATCACACCTGAATTTTACCAGACCTACAAAGAAGAACTGGTGCTATCCTGCAGAAATTATTCCACAACATTGAGAAGGAAAGAATCCTCCCTGACATGTTTTATGAAGCCAACATCACCCTGATACCAAAACCAGGAAAGGATATGACAAAAAAAGAAAACTACCTACCAATATCCCTATGAACATAGATGCAAAAATTCTCAACAAAATCCTAGCAAACTGACTTCAGGTGCTTATCAAAAAAAATAATCCATTGTGACCAAGTGAGCTTCATCCCAGAGATGCAGGGATGGTTCAACATATGCAAATCTATAAATGTAATTCACTACATAAGTAGAAGTAAAAGCAAAGATCATATGATCCTCTCCATAGATGCAGAAAAAGCATTTGACAAAATTCAGTACCGTTTTGTGATAAGAATACTTAACAAAATAGGCATAGACAAGACTTACCTAAAAATGATAAAAGCCATATATAGGCCAACAACAGTCAAACTGAGAACCAAATCAAAGATGTATTACCTTTAACAATAGCAACAAAGAAAATAAAATACCTAGGAATATATTTAACTAAGAAGGTGAAAGACCTCTACAAGGAGAACTATGAAACACTCAGGAAGGAAACAGCAGAGGACATAAACAGGTAGAAAACCATACCATGCTCATAGATCAGCAGAATCAACATTGTTAAAATGTCTACGCTATCCAAAGTGATCTACAGATTCAATGCTATCCCTACTAAAATACCAACATCATTTTTCTCAGATCTAGAAAAACAAATGCTGTGCTTCGTATGGAACCAGAGAAGACCCTAAATAGCCAAAGCAATTTTAAGCAAAAAGAACAAATTGTGAGCCATCAATTTACCAGACTTCAAGCTATACTACGAGGCTATAGTAACTAAAACAGCATGGTCCTGGCACAAGAACAGAGACATAGACCAATGGAATAGAACTGAGAACCCAGATATAAAACCATCCTCATATAGCCATCTAATCTTTGACAAAGAAGACAAAAACATACACTGGGAAAAGAATCCTTATTCAATAAATGGTGCTGGGAAAATTGGATAGCGACATGTAGAAGACTGAAACATGATCTGCACTTCTCACCTCTCACCTCTCACAAAAATCAACTCACGCTGGATAACAGACTTAAACCTAAGGCATGAAATGATAAGAATTCTGGAAGAAAATGTTGGAAAACTTTAATAGACATTGGCCTAGGGAAAGAATTTATGAAGAAGACCCCAAAAGCAATCACAGCAACAACAAAAACAAAGAAATGGAACCTGATCAAATTAAAAAGCTTCTACATAGCCAAGGAAACTATCACAAGAGCAAACATACAACCTACAGAAAGTGAGAAAATATTCACATGCTACACATCTGATAAGGGACTGATAACTAGAATCTATATAGAACTCAGGAAAATTAGCAAGAAAAAAAATCAAATAACCCCATTAAAAAGTGGGCAAAGAACATGAACAGAAACTTTTCAAAAGAAGACAGACTAATGGCCAAGAAACTTATGAAAAAATGCTCAACATCTCTAAACATCAGGGAAATGCAAATCAAAACCACAATGAGATATCATTTAACTCCAGTGATATTGACTGTTTTAATAAAACTAAAGTACTGATCAAGTGTGGTGGCTTATGCATGTAATTCTAACACTTTGGGAGGCCAAGGCAGGAGGATCACTTGAGGCCAGAAGTCTGAGACCTGTTTGGGCAACATAGTAGGATCATGTCTCTACCAAAAAAAAAAAAAAGCTAGATGTGTTGCCATATGTCTGTGGTCCTAGCCAATTGAGAGACTGAGGCAGAAGGATTTCTTGAAGCCCAGGAGTTCAAGGCAGCTGTTAGCTATGATCATGCCACTGTGCTCCAGGATGAGCAACAGAGAAAGACCCTGTTTAAAAAAAAAAAAAAAGAAAGAAAACTAAAGTAAAAGTGTGACAATTAGAAGGGAAATTTAGGAAGACTAAAGTTGGCTTTATCCATGTGAGCAGATTTTGAAAAAGAGTCTTCTCTGACACAAGAAGTCCATTTCTTTTCTCTTGGTAGTTGACACATCATTATTGAAGATAGGAATATATCCATCCTCCTCAGTCTAATGCCATTGCAACTTTTGGGTTAAAATTTGTCTTATTGTCTAGTTGTCCAAGGATAGCACGGGCTAGATGGATATCTATGTCCCGTCACTTCAGCAGTCATAATTCTTACTATGAGTTACTACACTGACCTTCAGGATTTCTACCTCACTCTGTGCACGTTTGGTTAGACCACCTCTGACAGTCAGCTTTACCCTCCAAGAATGGCCGTGATGAAGTTCTGAGCCAATAGGTCATTCATTTATTCACTCATCAAGTATTTATTCAGCATCTATTATATGGTAAGTGCTGGGATAGGCCCTAGAGATACAAAAATGAACAAGAGAATTCTTTTAAACAGTTTACAGTGCATAAATAGATATAGATAAGAAGCAGACAATTACAATGCATTGTGATTAAGTGACATGATATTAATACTAAGGTAGTGACATGATACCCTGAGAGTTACACAGTGCGGGCAGATAGCCTAGACTTGGGAGAGTCGGCAAGGCTTCCTGGGAGAATGACATCTGGGAAGCGTGAGTTGAATGAATTAGATGAGGACGAGGTGATCTCGTACATAAATTTATTAGGGGTGGGGGCAGAGAGGGTGCTAGTGTTCTAGGCAAAGGATATAGCATTTGAAAAGGCCCACATCTAGTTAGGAGGCAGGAACTAGCTACTGTGAGAGCTCTGTCTATAAGCTGACTGGGCCTCTGTTAGCGGTCTTGCAAAGTTATGATAAAATAGATCTAACTGTTAAGACCTATCTGATGTCTCGTCCTTATAACAACAAATACTCTTCTTCCATGACCTCTCTTCTCTATCACAAGCCAAATAGACAGCAAGCCAAAGTCCAGGCAGCCAGTGGTGCTCCTCTAGGCTTGATCCTCTATGACATCATCTTGCTTTGTTCCCTAATGTTTAGAGAAAAGACTGTTGCCTACCAAGAACTGTTGCCATGGCAGTTCTATTAAACATGAGTCATTCCAGAGGCCTTACCATGTAGCACTCTTCACGCACTTAAGGGTTCTCAAAATGTGTACCTTTTGCAAGTTACACACATTTTGGGGATTTGGAGACTGCTGTTAGAAGATTCTAATATTAATCTGCAGAATTCAAGAAACAATTTTCTTAGTGTAAGTGGAAAAGAACATGCTTGAGGATTTCAACATGAAAAGGGCAACATTAAGTATAAAATCAAAAGAGTAGCTGGGGCTGTTTGGGAATATTGACAGTAGGTCTTGCATTTGAAAGCTTAGCTACAGCATCTAAAGCTGCAGTCCCCAACCCCTGGGCCACTGACCAGTACCATTCCAGAGCCTGGTAGGAGCCAGCCGTGCAACAAGAGGTAAACAGCAGGCTAGTAGTGAAGCTTCATCTGTATTTACAGATGCTTCCCATCACTCACATCACCGCATTAGCTCCGCCTCCGATCAGATCAGCTGTGGCATTAGATTCTTACAGGAGCACGAACCCTATTGTAAACTGCACATGTGAGGGATCTAAGTTGCAGGCTCCTTATGAGAATCCAATGTCTGATGATCTGAAGTGGAGCTGAGGCGGTGATGCTAGCGCTGGGGAGCAGCTGCAAATACAGATTATCATTAGCAGAGAGGTTTGACTGCACAATAAATGTGATGCACTTGAATCATCCCGAAATCATCTCCCTACCCCTGTCCATGGAAAAATTGTCTACCATGAAACCAGTCCCTGGTGCCAAAAAGGTTGGGGACCGCTGATCTAAAGTGATTCTGCTCTCTACCCAACACAGGGAATGTCAGTGGTGGAGAAAGATAATCAGGGTGTGATTCAAGGGAAGACTCTCTGACATCTGCTAAATCATTGACATCTTGCCTTATAGCAACCAAGTATTTTTTAGGACATTTTCCCTTCACTGTCTTATATACTCAATATGTCTGGAATCTATCTTGGAAAAAAATTCAAAATGTTTTATTTATTATACAAAAGAAAGAGCTTTAATATAATACCTAAAAACTTTAATAGAAGTGAGCCTCCTTAAATTCTTTTTGGAATTCCAATGAATAAAAATAAGTGACCACACCACAAAATTGAAACCAAGTTGTTTCATTGCTAACTTTTCAAATTAGTTATTGGATATGATTAAATAAAAAGAAATCAAGAGTAAAGATGCACATAAAATAACTTCTAAAGGTCTCTTGCCTCCAATACCGCTTCCTCAATGTCATTTTCTAGATGTAATCACTGGTATCTATCGGGTTTTTGCTCTTATGATGGTTTTTATTATAACTTTATATAATACTGTGCTGTCTCTATTCTTGACTTATCAATTTTAGACATTATTTAGTTCCCCCATGGAGAAAAATAATATAATAACTAATACTATCTTCCAGCTTCATTCAGTTACCAATTTTTGTAAGTTATAATTTTATTCTTCTATATTCAGTTGGCTTTATGACTTAAAGCAACGTATTTACAACACTGTTTTGGATTTATTGACCTTACATAGAGAATATTGGCTTTCTTCTAATATACAATAGAAATAAGTGCATTTTTTACTCCATTTTTCACTTCTTCACTCTTTTTGATTCTTAAGCTCCTTCCAATGAATATTTAATTCATTAATATCATCCTATTTTATAACTTTGACTTTCTATTCTGTTACTAAAATTGGCATCATTTATACTTTTTATATAGATTATTTAAAATATGAAATGAATAAAGACATTTGCAACATTAGAGAACCGAGCAAATATTGTACCTGCAGAGTAAGAAATGTCATTTAAATTTT
Organism: Avahi laniger; assembly: GCA_963575035.1. NCBI lineage: Eukaryota > Metazoa > Chordata > Mammalia > Primates > Indriidae > Avahi > Avahi laniger. The sequence goes on from CAUYSK010071281.1 coordinate 12,669, forward strand.
TCTGTTCAAAGGAGAATCCTCCAAGTATTTCTGTGTATCAATGTATCTCAAAGTATCTCTGTTTAGTTCTGTTAATTTCTCATGAGTAATATTCATCTGCTACTGTTTCTGGTACCAGATGTCATCCTCTTCATGTTCTTCCTTTTAGTTTTCCCTTTCCCTAGAGTATCTCCTCAAATAAACTTTGTAACACAGGGAGTGTGAGCTTTTGAGTTCCTGTACATTTTAAGATGTCTTTATTTTCTTTGACATATGATTGATGTTAATAGTTTGGCCGTGTATCAAATTCCAGTTTCAGAATATTAATAATTCCACTTGGAACACTGTAGACATTGCTCCCTTGTCTTCTGATGCTCAGTCTTGCTGCTGAGAAGTCCAGTATCATCAGTCTGACTCTCATTTCTTTTAAGATACCTTCCATTTATCTTTTTGAAAGCTTTTGAGATTTTCTCTTAAGGCATATGGTGATGAATTTTAGAAACTATTTTAAAAACTAAAATATCTGTATTCTATCCTAATATGAATTATTAACACTTTCAGGTGTAAGTAAATTTCAGTTTTTCAATTGTAAGCAGTTTTAAGTGAAATTTTAGTAAAATGAATGAAAGGGCTTTAATAGTTCAGACAGTGAAATGCAGAAGGGCAGAATTAAAATTCCTTGATGCATTTTAAATGGGAATTGTGTTATGATGCAATTTTTCCACTGTTATTATCATATATTCTATGCAAACAATAGCACATTCATATAAAGTGATTATACAGTAGAAATGCTAAAAAAGAGAGAACATTTGGGCATTTGTTGCCTAGTTTCAGCATAATTGATTTTTACCTGCATATCATCAGGAAATACTTGGGATAGATTCCTAATCAGATGTAAAAATTATCTTCCCAGATGATTGCTATTTAAGCCACTGACTGCTGCATTTATTGTTTTCTCCTACATGTTTCTTAATGAATTTCCATCACAGAGCTTTCACTGACTTCAGAAGGAACGCAGCACAGGAGGAACTATGCGGGATACAAAGAAAGAGCCAGACTTGGCTTTCTACAAACATACCAGGTATGACGTCTGAGTCACAGCCATTCTGTTGACTGTTTACTTTCCTGTTGTCAGCACTATACAGCTAACACCAACGACTTGGAAGTGAGCTACATGCTATTCTTAGTTTGTTACAACCAGCTCTTGACAACTTGGGGACTCATTATGTACTCTATGGACTGGTTTCGTTTCCCTGCTGTGGTCTGGGATGTGGCCTTTTGCTGGAGCATTAAACCCTTTAAAACTAGAACTTTTATCAGAATGTCAAAATTTGGATAAGGCGAATGAGAAAAGACAGTATTAACTCTGCAAGTGAGGTATTTGCTCGACTTATATTAAAAGTGACCAGTTTTTGTGTGAACATAGAATGCTATGACCTCTAAGGTACCTTCTAACTCTTAAAATTCTTTGATATAAGCTTAAACTTTTGGCTAAAGTGATAACGGAGATGATTATTAATAAGGAAAAAAGATATATTTGTTCTCTATGGGGAAGATCTAAATTAGAAGGTCTTGTGTTCTTTACTTTTCTTTTGTTTATATATTAATATTTATTTGAAATAATTTAGGATAATGAAATAAGTATTGAATAATGTGAGAACTATTGAGCAGTAGAGAGGAGTCAGGATTCTGAAGTAAAACCAGATGGATCCAAATCTCATTTGTCCTACTTATTATGTTCATGACTTTAAGAAGCTACTTAACCTTTGATTACTTCAGTTTACTTGTCTGCAAAATGGCTTTCTTATTGCTATTCGATAGGTGGTTGTGAAGATTACAAAAAAATAAGCCAGGCAAAACACTGTACTTGGCTAATTGTAAGCATTCGTATATTTTTTTCCCTGTTGGACATTTTTATTCCCCTTATTTTTACCCAGGACACTTTATTCCACTACTTTGGAGAACTGTTTGCAGTTTTTAATAAAGTTAAATGTACATCTACCTTATGACGTGATAATCCTACTCCTGTGTATTTACCACAGAGCATTACAAGGTTATTCGTAACAGTCTTATTCATAATTGCCCCAAACTGGAAACAACCCAAATGTCCATCAACAGACTAATAGATAAACAAATTGTAGTATATTTGTATAGCATACAGATATTCTACTAAGAAAAAAGAATGATATATGCAATAACATGGCTCAATCTCAAAAGCAGCAAGACACGAAAGAATAAATGAAAGCATTAAATAGAAGCAGTGAGACATGAAAGTATAAACACTATATTTTCAATTATATGAAGTTCAAGAATATGCAAAATCAATCTATAGTGACAGAAATCAGAAAGTGGCTGCTCTAGGGGCAGGAGAAAGAAGGAACTTGTTGGAAAGTGGACTGGGAAACTTTCTGAGGCGCTATAAAAATATTTTGGATCTGGTTTGGGGTAGTGGCTACACAGATGTATTGTTTATATCAAAACTTTTCCAACTGAGGTTGAAGTCCAAAGGTAAAATTCCAGATGGGGATGCAGGAAGGAGAGAAATTCAGGATCTCAGGAGAATGAACAAGATAAATATCTAATTACTGGAAGTATATAAGTGTATAGTCACCATCATCAGGGAGGGGCGGAGGAGGCATTAGTCAGAGATGGACCAGCAGCAAACATGGCTTGATGCTGAGACACACTATTTAGCCAGCCTCAACCCCACCAGAAACGCAGCTGGTCCTAGAACCTGGAACATGGGTGGAACGATTATGGAGAGTGGATATGGGAGCCAAGGGCCAATCAGCTACATCGGGAGTTGGAGCTTAGGTCCCACAGAGGCAATGGCCACAGTTGCACTAGCTGGCCCTGCCCAGTTTGGCAATAGTCATTCCTGCTCAACCTCTTCTTTTCCTGAGGGCCGCGTGAGGGTGAGTATGATCACTTGATCTCCCCCCGTCCAGTTTCCTATTTAAACTAACTTTCGCCATCTTCTTTACTCTTCCTAGCTCATCTCCTCCATATTCCATACCACATTTCTCCCTCAATTTTCTTAGTGATGCAATTCCTGTGATAGTTAGAGTGATAGCAAAAACTTGTCACCATTGAAAATTGTTCAGCAAAGACCAGCAAGAGCAACTCAGAGGCCATTGATTGTGTGGAAGGAGAATGATTTCTGCGGTATGAGAAATCCCAAATCTAGATTGATGTTGAGCCAGATATATGTGGTACAAGATGTAGATTAAGCCAAAATACACACACACACACACACACACACACACACACACACACACACACAGTGACACCAGAATCCCGGTGCTCAGAGCCTTAGTGTATTTGTTTTCTTTCTTCTGTCCTTACTGCTTTCCTTCCTTTCTCTCTCCTCTCCTTCCTCTTTCCTTTCTCTTCCCTCTTCTCCTCTCCTTATCATTTTCCTCCTCTTCCTCCCATTTCTCCTTCTCCTTTGCCCGTCCCTTCTTATTCTATTCTTATTCTTATTCTATTCTTATTCTATTCTTATTCTTATTCTTATTCTTATTCTTATTCTTAGTCTTAGTCTTAGTCTTAGTCTTAGTCTTCAAGCAGTGATGGAAAAATGAGTAAAGATCACTGGGGAAATGAGATCTTGGGGAAAGAAGCATGTTTATGAGGAGGCAGAAGAAATAAATGATGCACGTTTTTCTCCATATTTCGAAGAATTCTACCGTTGCTACAGCCCATCGTGCTTAAATGCTATGTGAAATGGAGTCAGAGACGACCAGAGTGGTCACAAAACGATAGAACCGCCTTCCCTTTTCACACTCCAGAGCCCTTGTGGAGCATCAAGGCACAGCAGGAAATATCGGCTTTGGAATCAGAACTAGCTTTAATTTTAAGTCATGTGATCTTGGGCAGCCTGTTCAAAACTCTTTTAATCTCGGTATCAGATGAAATGGGAATGAAAAGAAGTATTTAATAGAGTTGTTTGAGAGCAGTGATTGTGCTCGACCTATGGTAGACACCCAGGAAAGGTTGGCTGTTTCTGTGTGCTGCATCTTCGGACAGCTTGTATCTATAGTTCTCCCCCACACAGCCATTGTTTTCCTCATTTAAACAAAGAAGTAGAGTGACTGTAAGATGACTCTTGCTAATAGAAATAAAAACACTTTATGTTTATAAAGCACTTCGCAGTGTCCACGTGTTTTTACATGTGCATGTTAAGAGCAGCTGCAGAAAAGAAATGAGTAAGTGGATGAAAGAGAATCCTTGGGACCTATTCATCTTCTAGTCAGTGCATGGAAAGACGAATCACATATTATACCCAGAATTTTCTACTTCTGTTTGCTTCAACTTTCACATGACTCGATAGATGGTTGTAACATCTAAGCTTTATTCATTGCTTTCAATAAAGTTATTTTATCAGTATAATTTGCATCATGTTTGCTTCATTCATTCATTATTCAATACACATTTATTGAGCACCTACTATGTGCCAGCTCTTTTTATAGATGAGCTTTAAACTAGACAGATAAGGCCTCTGTTATCATTACTATAGGGGAGACACAAACAATAAACAATTAAGCAAATAAAAACAATACGTTCAAATGGTGCTTACTATTTTAAAAATCAAATAAGTTAAAGAGGGCCAATGAGATGATGGCTACTGTATGTTGAAAGTGTGAGGGAAGTACTCTGAGCTTGAATGAATGATGAGGAGACAACCTTGCCCAGATTTACGGGGACAGTATTCGAGGCAGAAGGAATAGCAAGCGCTAATCCCCTGAGGCTGGAATGATTTTAGGGCATATTATACTACCTAAGGAGCCCTTGAGAACATGCACAAGGTAGGACGAATAACCAGATGGAAGTTTTTGGTCTGTGATGAAGGTAGAGTTTCAAACATGTGCAGCCTCCCTGTCCTAACTGAAGAGAATGGAATAAAATCCTTTTGGTATCCAAGTTAACAATCTATGGTCACCACACACCCACAAGGAAAGCCAGGTTTGCTCGTCTCCAGAAGACACTTGGTCAATCACTTAATACAGTAAGCTTGGTTAAATTTTATTCTTTGACTTTTCCTACCATTTGAGGAAGTGTCCAGAGGAATGTCGAGATGGAAGAGTTTTGTTCACATAGCTCCTTCCTCTGCTTTCACCTCCCCCTCTCCTGCTTTCTTACTCTCCACAGCGGCAGCTGTGACATCCCACGTGGATAAGGAAATGATGCTCATCTCCTCCACCCACTTGAGGATACTTTGATGCCATTAGTCCTGGTTGTTTTACTCTCATCCCTACCCCCATCGCCAGCCCTGTCCACCTAGGATGAGAACATGGAAATTTATTTTGGAAAACGTGACCTAAGTGGTCCCCAAAGGTAGCCTTGCTCATCCCTGGGTGATTATATTAAAGTTTTTTTTTCTTTATTTATCTGTGTTTGATTTTGGGGGCAACAAAAATTTTCTTTTTTTAAAAGACATATTGCCTCATAGAAGTAGATAATATCAGAAAATTACCTTTAATGTGATCTAGTGGCCCCATCATTTTCAGTTTCTGCAGGCTGAAAGAGGGGCATTTACTACCTGAGATGGCCAAATAGCCCTGTCTTAAATAGGTGTTCCCATTTTGGCAAACAGCATAGGTAAATATCTTTATTTATACATGACGGTGGCTAGGCAGGAATAACTCCTTACTTCATTTCTTTATTTTAAAGCATTCTTCAGAGAAGTATTTTCAGTAGCAAGATGCCACAGTGTGTTTGAAATAAATTTGATTCAGTGACAAATATTAAGGACATCTCTTGCATAAAGGGAGTTAAACTTACTGGGTGTAGCATGGGCTGCGGATAAGATAAACAGTTTAGAAAAGGATGTGATATCACTCATCTCTTTAGGAAAGCATTTTTCTGTCTTAGAGTTAGAGCTCCAGGCAGAGGAAATGGGAAGGCGGGGAAAACATGGACCGGTTCCAGAGGACATGACGGGTCATGGAGAATGAATGAGTCAACCGGCATCAGAGGGCGTGTAGCGAGGGAGGCGGGGAAGGGGGAAGAAAGAAAGCCATGGATGGAGCCTTTGAACTCCCTCACTCCCACACCCGTGGACACACACCAGGCTCTTAGGGAACATAAACAGTCCTTAGTGTCCTGAAAGAGTGACCGTGTTCCCCAAGCAACCAAGTCACTCCAGAAACCCACTTGGCTCCAGGGGAGAGTCTGACACACCAAAGGTAGGGAAGTGATGAGAGGAAGAGAATCACTGTAACAGGAGAGCATTGTGAATTCTCAGCATTCAGGTTTTCTATTTAGAGAAGTTGGGAAGGAAGTGAGAACTTGCTTCTCGAAAAGAAATGCGAAGAAAATTGATAGCATTTAGTTGTGGCAAAAGAAGTGATTTGAAATAATTCTAAAGCGTAGTCTTAATTAGTTGCTGTAAGGTACACGAGAGGTCTCTCTATATCGTCTGTGTGAGGTGTTTCAAGTTTTCAGGTCACAGATATGGGACAACGACCATTGTTTCTGTGAATATCTACTTCTGTTCCTTAGGCCTCTAACACATACAGCTGACATTTGCCCAAGTCTTTTATCATATCTTGTTCATCATATTTATATTGCCAGTATTAAAAATTCTTTGAATTTATGTAATGTTTGTTGGTCCAAGGAGCTTAAAATTTTTTACAGGAGTTTCTTACTCAATGCTTATGCCCTTTAAATTAAACAAATGGAAACATTGTGTAAATTCATATGTCATGTATAATAATTAAATCTTATGTACCCACATGAAACAAGTAAATGAACAAGATTGAAAATATGACCTGAGTCTTCCTGAAATTAACGTTTTGTCCTTTTGACACTACTTCCTCTGAGGCACAAAAGTTCTTGGAAATAAAATTAAAAGACTTTGAGTTTATCATCATACACCTATAGCCTCCAGAGTGATCTATTAAATCATAAATGGGATGATGTTACTGCTATAACTAGGAGTTTTTTCTATAAGAGGAAACAACAACAACAACTTCATCACAGCTTTTTGCCTCTAGCTGCTTGTCCACACTATGATGGTTACCACACACCATGGTCTATACCCTCAAAAGTAACATTTGAATAGTAAATTCGGTGGTCATGCAAATCCAACCTCACTTCTTTGCTTCTTCTATTCTTTCACTAGACTTTAGCTACTCTGGCCATCTCTAAGTTTCAGGAGGAAGTTAAACTCTTTCACATCTCTGCCCAAGATATTCCTCCTGCCTGAAGTACATTTCTCCCTCTCTTTATCTGGTCAACAGTTATGCACCTTTCAAGTCTGCTGAAATTCACTTCTGTACTCCCTAGTATAAATCGATGAGCCTCTTTCATTACACTCTTTAATGCACCTATAACTATTTGTAATTCTATATTTACATATGTTTGTATTTCTTTAATATTTTTTCTTCTCGACAAGACTTTTTTTTTACATTGATTAAGTTCACTGTCTTTTTTTTTATCTCAAAGTATTATGGGGGTACAAATCTTCTGGTCACATGGATCACTTTTATGATGCTTGAGTCATGGTTATAAGTGTGCCTGTCACCCAGATAGTGTCTATAGTACCCATTAGGTAGGTTTTCATCTATCTCCTCCTCCCCTCTTCCCCCCCCTTTTGATTTCCATTGAGTTTTACTTCCATCTATGCACATGTGTGTTCATCAATTAGTTCCAATTTAATAGTGAGAACACGTGGTGTTTGTTTTTCTATGCTTTAGATACTTCACTTAGGATAACAGTTTCCAGTTCCATCCAGATTGTTGCAAAAGGGCTTAATTCATCCTTCTTCAAGGCTGAGAAGTATTCCATGGTGTACATATACCACATTTTGTTAATACATTCATGAATTGATGGGCACTTGGGTTGATTCCACATCTTCGCTATTGAGAATTGGGCTGTAATAAACATTCAAGTACAAATGTCTTTTTGATAAAATGACTTCTTTTCTCTGGGTAAATAAAAATGCTCAATGTCACTAAGCATCACGGAAATGCAAATCAAAAGCACAATGAGATATCTCCTTACTTTAATCAGAATGGCTTTTATTTAAAAGTCCATAAACAATAGATGTTTATTGTTATTGTGGAGAGAAAGGAACACTTATACACTGTTGGTGGGACGGCAAACTAGTACAACCTCTATGAAAAACAGTACAGAAATTCCTCAAAGACTAAAAGTCAACCTACCATTTGATCCAGCCATCCCACAAGACATTGAGGCCCGAACAGAACTGATATTCAGCTGGTTCTCACTCCTATGGCTTGTACAGACTGCATCTGTTTTGTTCAGGATGGGCACCCAGGGCCTACCACAGTACCTGGAGTACAGTAGGCGCTCAATACATTTGTTCAATAAAGGAGAGAATGGCCAAATCATGCAATGCCCTCACGGAATCAAGTTTCCTGAATTCAATTACTCTAGCCTCTATTGAACTCTCCTTTTGTGTAAGCATGAACAGAATGGCCAAGACCAGCAGCATCAGCTTCAACTGGAGCAGAAGAGAAAGGCAGACTCTCAGGCCCACACCCCCTGACTCACAACGCACTGTTTAATGAGATACAGAGGAGGTTCCAACTACCCATTAAAGTTTAACTGTTCTAATTTAATGCACATGTATGGAAATGTAAGCAGCAAAATGACCACTCACAGTCTTCTCACCTGTAAGCAACCTTCATGGCCTACCAAATGGGCTAATTATTATTTTCGATGGGATTGAAAAGTGTTGGGAATTTGCCAATTATTCTAAACTTCTTAATACTATCTGTAGTCTTTCTTGCAGATCATATAGCAAAGTAGATAATTCTGTTAGTCATAAAGTTTCTGATTTCCTAACTTGGCATATTATTCTAATCTAAACAAGAATGGTCATAATTGGAGTCTAATTTAAAATAAACATAAAGGTACATAGAGTGTTATAATTCCACAATGTTTTTAAAATAAGTACAATCATCCAACATAAAAAAATTGTGATTAAAGGTAAAATCGTAGTGACACATAATAAACTCATTAGCATCGGTGACTCACACCTCATTTATGTGTGTCTTCAAAGTCCCAGTGGACTTTCACACAGAAGGAATTTTTGCCTTTCACTTACTTACTTCCATAGTCAACTGATTTCCTGTTAATCAAGATTTTAAAACATTAACTGAGGTTTACTTTAAAATAGAGGAGTACAATTTAGGAGGACCCAGGTCAATATCCGGAATGCCAGTGGTGATCAAACGAACTTTGATTCAAAGCAAATAATGTTACAAATTCCAAGCTGATCCGGCATGGCCTTTTCGTTGACTTGGGAGCCTTTTTTTCAGCCTGAATGCCACGAGGAGGTCAGTGAGAGCAAACTCCATGGTACATGACAAGGCACGTTTAAGTCCGGCGTTTAGCATACCAGGTAGCTGCCAAATAAAAACCTTGCATATTAGGCAAACCTTAATATGTATAGTTATCACTGCACTCATTAAAATTTTTGGCTCATAGTATTGAGAAAATTAGATAAGGCACTAATTTGTCTTATAAGGTCCTAAACCCAGAACCTACAAACAAAAGACCAAAGGTGGATTTCGAAATTGAGTCTTTGATTGTAGTATCCATTGATACAGTAGGATGACTTAGCTTAATTCCACTAAATTTTGTAAAGATCCATAAACAGACAAAAACTATGCTTCAAATATTGTGAATTCAGGGCATCCCCAAGAACAGATTGAAATGTCCAAAGCTACAAGGGGCTCTGACATTGCAGAGGCAGTACAGGCTGGAAGTTCAGGTGCAGACTTCAGAGTCAACAGAACTTGACGCGATTCATGGTTCCCATTAGTAGCTGTGAGATTCATCTATAAATAAACCATAATAATTTTCCCAGAAAGATGTCAAAGGATTAAATAAAATATGAGATAATGTATGAGAGTTACTATGAACTATAAAAAGAGAACAGTTTTAGAAAGCATTAAGCTTTCTGGGAACTTCAAAAGCACTCACAGTGGTATAAAATAGCTGAAATAACACCACTCTTACCAGAGGTTGGCGTTGGACAGTTCATTCATTCAGCCAACTTATGTTGATTGAGAACCCACACCACATTGTCCTAATTTCTGGGGAATAAGAAAGAAACTAAGATCCTGTGACATGGAACTTGGAGTTTAATGAACATAAGATTTTTTTAAAGCAATAATAAGACCATAATAACCATATGAATTGTGGTAAACATTATGAAAGAAACCCACAGAATACTATCAGTAAGTATTTCAAGGGGAACTGGCTTAAATATCAAGGTCAGGAAAGGCATCTGAGGAAAAGTGACATTTCAGCTAAGACATGAAAAAGAAGGAATTTGCCAAGGTAGGGAGCAGGGGAGCAGTCCAGTATCGTGGACATAGACACAGACATAGCTTTGGTGTCGGCCAAGAGTGGACACCGTTGGAGGAGCTGATCAGGCAAAGATCGAACCAAAGGGAGTTCAGCTGAAGCTGGACCTCGCAACGCCCTGGGTGTCTTTTAGCCTGGATGGAACCGGCTGACATCAAGGATTTTAGACGGATGAGTGATGCAATCTCATCACCCTAGTGTCCCCCAGTGTGGAGGATGAATTAGAATGTGACAATAGGGGAAGCAGGGAGACTAGTTTATTAGAGGATGTCCTAAAATATTGGAACGTAAGCTTACTTGTAGCACATCCTTTCTGCAAGCATCATCGCTGGAACATGAAAAGGATGGGGCAGACTGAGGTTGCACAAGCTCACATTTCAGTTTCCTTTGACATCATTTTGAAACGTGTGTTTGCTGAGGGATTAACCACTGTGTATGTTGGCTCACTCACCTCCAACAAATATTTGTGGGGAAATTCTCACGTACCAGTTACTGTCCGAGGCACTGGGAATAAAGCAGTGAACAAAACACTGGAAGACGTCGCTCTCTTTGATCATACGTTCTAGTGGGACAAGAAGTCGAACAAGTACACAAATACATATATGAAAGATACCTGCGAAGAAAAATAAGTCCAAGTGAGGGGCCTAGAGAGTAATGGAAGGTGGTACAACTTGAGGATGATTCGGGAAGTTCTCTCAAACAAGGCGATTTTTGAGCAGAAATGAAGAGTAAGTCATTTAAAACCTGGAGAATGATCATTTCGGGCACAGGGAACATTAAGTGCAAAGGCCCTGAGATTAGTGTTACATTTAATATTTTCAAGAAACAGCCTTCAATTTGATCAAAATCATCATTATCACCACCATCTCCATCCACATCCTCATCATCACCACTATCATCATCATCACCATCATCATCATCTTCATCACTGCCACCACCACCATCATCATCATCAGTCATCATGTAATTTTGGGAAGGTTTCGCAGAGGCTCCATCGCACGTGCTGTTGATACAACTCCACCAGAAACAGTCATATGTTAGGCAGAAAAATCCAAGTCTTCAAGTACCTGTAGTTTTTAAAACACTTTGGTATTAGAAGTTAGGGGAGAAAGTCATTTTAAGGTACATATTTTTAATCTTCAGCATGAGTAAGAATCAACTGAGGCACTTAATTATAATGCCCATCCCTGTGTCAAAATTAGAGCTAGAGTGGGGCCCAGGAATTCACAGGTGATGTGTTGATACAAGTGGCCTAAGGATTATACTTTCAAAAATGGCATTTTAATATCTTTAGTGATTGAGGTAGTACAACTCTTACAATCTACAATCACCGCCGCCATTGCATATCTGTTCTTCAACTCAATTACAGAAGCCTAAAATATTATTCTCCAATGGCAAAAGTCACAGACAAGACTAGAAGAACAAATCTTAATGGGAAACCGTCTAATACCTGGAAATTGGTGGATAAGTGAAACCAATGAGCTCAAATTCATTGCCACTTGGAGTCCAAGACTGATTACACTTACTAATAATTTTTCTTCAATGTAACTTTTCTAATTGATTTCAATGATAAATCTTTTTCCACTTGTATAATTTAAGGGGGAATTCTTCAGACAGATGTAATTTATAGGAAGTCTGATATCTGGCATTCCTATGGAACAATGTTGTGGGTAGTTAAGCTATGCAAAACATGAATTCCTTAAATATTGTTTATTTTCAAATAGTATTAGAGAATACAAATATGCTTAGCCTTTAAATAATTCTTTACAATGTTTCAATATACCAGTTGTAATAGTGACTAATAACTGCCTTGTACTGGAAATTTTCAGAAGTGCCCATTAATAGGGAATTCTGTTTAATAAAATTCTGGGTAATATAAAGCTGAGGTAACTTAATTTCTTCCTGCAAATATTAATATTTGCAACATAGAAATGCTGTGCTTTCTATAAGATTTCCTTTGCCTTTATATCAAGTATCAGTTGATATTTTCATCTTACTTAATTACTTGGCAGCAAACAAATTCTCCTCTACACAATCTTCATGCCAAGATGATGATAGCCTTTTAGTTAGTTTCCAGTCTTTAAAAGTAGTTATTGGATCACCACCCTATTCTTCCTTAGAAAAGGAAAGTGATATCTACTATGGGTCAGCTGTTTGAATATGCAGTTTTGTTTTCTTCCCTAGTAATTAGCTCTTTTTATTACCTCATTTCCAAAGGGTAATAAAGGACAGGATGATATGTATTGTTTTTGAAAATCACAGACCCGAGATTATCATTTGTAGAAACACAGCAAGAAATATTAATAAACAAAACACTCATTTTATTAGACGCTGAGATTCTGACCTTAGTAATTTGGTTAGATGACTTGCCACACTGAAATTTTTTTCAAGGTGCTTTTTAAAATAATTATGGTTATTATTATAAATAACTTTAGATGAAAGTTGAGCTTAAAAGTAGCACTAATATTTTGACATCTGTGTATTAATAAATCACTTTTATATTTGGACTCAAAACCTAAAATTACTCTCCCTCCCACTTCCTGTCCGGGTCCCAGCATAACGTTAATTATTTAATCGGGTGTTTGCACTGGATATTATGTTGGCTCTACGTTAAGCACAAAGTAAATTGCTGCCATTGCCCCATCAGGCTGGCCAGTAAAACTAAAAGTTTAAATCACAAAACCCAAAACAATTGAATTCTAAAATCCAAAGTACAATTTTAATAGCTGCAAGCAAATTTATTTTTGGCCAAACCTTACCTGGTCTACCCCACAGATCAGGTGCCAATGAATCAGGATGTGACTCCAGGTATAGTAAAGGGATTTATGAGTTTTCCTTATTTCTTCCCCACCTTCCCAAGGGCAGTCTTGAAATCACGAGGACCAGTGAAGCTGCTTCTCAAATCATGTTATAGTCTTCATCAGCCTCTCTAATGATGCCCTGTTTCTCTTGCAAAGGGTGCACAGAATTCATTTGGCCTTTGCTTAAAAGGATGATAAATACATCCTTTTGTATGTATTTGGTCTGACACTGTAACAGATTGGAGGAGGGCAAGAGTCTGAATTAACAGCAGCCTTTTGAAGCTTTCCTTAACGACCTCTGCAATTACACATAACTAAGGGGAAGCTGTCCTTACTCTTCTTAGAGTTGCCAATGGGAGATCATTACACGTGCACACATATAATTTTATTTTAATTGGCTTTTAAACTATCTCCTTGGCAGATATTTTCTATATTTCATTTTCTATACTGCAGGTGTAAATCACCAGTACATAGTAGAAGACTCAATTACAGTCCTTCCGATGGGGAAATTAAACACAGATTACATGGCAACCTGAGGCATTTGCCTCATCTGCTAAGATTTCAGGTTTCTGTTCTAAGCATTGCTAATACATTCCTTTGGTTGTGGCTTGTAAGTCCCTTGTGTGAGGAAGCTTAAAGTAATAGGAAGTTGTTCATTTAATAGAAGGATTGCAACAATCCGAGACAGGCTGATTCTTGATTATCTGTTAGCCAAGGAAAAGGGATATATCTCCTGTGTTTTGGGCTCATGCCGGTCCCGGAGCCATGCTGTGGCATGTCAGTACTGATGTGAGATATGGAGTCATCCTGCAAGTTGAGATCTCAGTATTTCATTCATTTCCTGCCATGTAAACTCCCTAAAAACAGGGACCATAGGCGTAAAGTTCACTGTAGAGGGCCTGGGGCAGAGGCAGCACAGAGGAAATGCTCAGTAGTATGCACTGAAGCAAATCAAATTATTCAATCCTTTATTCGAGAGAAATTGACTGAACATTTATCAAGTTAAAACATCTATTGAACACTTGTATAAAATACAAAAATAAATATGATGCAGAAATTAACCTTAAGGAATTTGTAGTTTATTAGAGAAGTTAGGTATGAATTACAATCACTGGCAGATACAAAGTAGAAGATGAAAGGCAACACTAAAGAGGTATCAGTTTTGCATTTTTTAAATTATTTTCAAAATATTTCCATACTGATTATTCAATATGATCCGATGCTATGGAAAACACTCTGAAATATATTAATACTAAATACTATATAAATATGAAGGATTATTATGGTTATAAATAGCTCTGTTGTTTCTCAAGACACCCAGTATTGGAGCCATTGCATTCCTAGATGTCTACGACACATCTCTAAACAGAAGATGCAGAAAATTTATATAAGGTCATCGTCTTGTCCTAGCTGCACATAAGAATCATCTGTAAAGCTGTCAAAACTCTTCATGTTCAGGGTAAACTCCACACCACTGAGTTTGCATCTCTGGAGGTGGAACCCAAGCATTCCCACTTTCTAAGGCTCATAAGTGACCCCACTGGTTCCCAGGCTTGTCTGCATTTACACACCATGAATAGCTCCTAAACACCAAGTTTCGCCCCAAGAGACTCTGACTGATTTGCCTGGAGTAGGGCTTGCAGATTTTTGAAAATCTAAGTCCAGTAGTAATGTGTAGCTGGGACTGATACGCACAGGGTTAAGGGATAACAAAAAATTCTAATTGTAGGGAATATACGGCAAAATCGGTCATTTGTTTTTGTCACTGGTTATTGTTTGCTGATCGTCTTGTAATGACTAAGTATTTAATAATACCCAGCTTAAGAGACTAATGTGTTTACTTTTTCCCAGTTGTAAGTGGTTATAAAGATGATCAGAAAGGGTTTCTATCCCTAAACCTATGACAGGTTGGGCCTGGGAAGGCAAGAACTTTCCTGGAATTCTTGGCCTCATGGGCTGCTGTGGTCACTCTTAGTCATTCCTCTTGGGTGGAAGAAGCCCAGGCATGAATAGCGTGCAAGTGCATGTGATCATTTCAAAACAATGTCACCACCTAGACAAACCACCATCTGAGAAGAAAACTTATTTATCCCATGCACATCTTACATGGATAAAACAAAACATTGTGTTATTTCAACTATCATTTGTTTGTAAATACTTCTGGTGTGTAATCCATGATACAGTTTGGAAATTCCTTAAAGTATCAGTTTCTCAAAGCTATTGATGTAAATGGACCTTTCTGATGTATTATATCAACTGTTTATAAAAACAAAGTATTGCAAAATTGAAAGTTTATTCAAAAATTCAAATACCTCCCATCAAAGGCAAAATTATCAACTTAATTTCAAAAATCTACATAATAATATGCTGATTTTACAACTTTGAGAGAGTTTGCGTGATTTTTGTCCAGTTAGGACAACAATGTAGACAAACACAAGAGTGAACACAAGGTTAAAGAAAAAGTGGAAAAATTACGGGAAGACTAATGATGCTGCATGATGTCAGAAGGGATTCTGAGGCTTTGGAACAAATAACTGACTCATCTTCCACCTAGACATTTAATTCATTTTATTTAGATCACTTATGCCTTCAAATAATTTCATGTTTCCGTTCAAATAAATCACATGAATGGTTCCCTAAGGCAGTTGATTTTGCTAGAATTTTTTTTTTTTAGCTCAGCTCCACCTAAATGAAATCTGACAAGTTACTATGAACTTATGACTGTGAAAATCTTCATTGGGAAATGCATTTTGATGAGAAATGCAATCCAAAACAGCTTTGCATTCACGGCTACATTTGTTCAACTTTCTTGCGTATCTTCTAACCTGTTGTAGCCTCAGATACCGTCTGCCTTAGTAGACTAGCAGTGATACATTCCAAATCAGACCGGGGAAAATGAAAGACAGATTAACTGGTCATCTCCATTTGGTAAGCCCTGGCTTCTCCTGAGAACAGTCCTTCTTTTGGTAGAAGGGAAAGTAACACACATTGACTGAATACTCATTGGATGTGTTATCCCACATAATTCTTACCATGATCCTAGAAGTTAGGGGAGGTAATTATATTAATTTTAAAGAGAAAAAAATGAAAATTATTAGAAATAATGTTTATGATTTTAAAATTTTTCATGAATTAATTTTTATAGAGGTAAACAAATAATTTGAAAAAAATCTATATCTATATTTTAGACTATCCATCTCTGGTAACCCATACCAATTAAATTATTTGGAAACATAGTGAATATAAGGCATGAAAAACAAACCCTACAGGTTTAGGAAAAAAGAAAATCTGAAATAGTAGACTCTTAAATCCAAATCGAAAATGTAATGTCAAACATACCTGGGTAAAGACATAAAAGAAGAGTGTGTCATGTATTCTACTCTCTGAAACTCTGACAAGCTAACTTGCCCATAGACATCTCTCTCTTTTCTTTCCTCTTCTTTTTAAATGAATATTTTTTTCCCACTAGCTGTGGGCACAAATTAGGACCTTGCTGGTTGACGGAACTAACAACCCAAACCGTTGAATCTTTATCTGGAGCACGTGTGGGAGACAAGAGGGGAATAAAGAAATTAAATTCAGGTCCCTTAGTGTGGCCGTTGCCCAGCCGCTCCTGCAAAGGGTGTGGGGTGAGGGAAGACACTGCTGTCATTGGTGCATTGTAGTCCAAAGTCTCTAACCTGGCCTCAAGGTCTTGCCTCATTTGGTCTTGCCCACTTCACCAGTCTGATGTCCCACCGTCTGCTCCTTCCAATCTTGGCCGACCATACAGGATTTCTTCCCGGGCTTCAAGTGTGACCTGTTTTCTTCCATCTTGGAATCTTTGCTTAAATTCCCCTTTCTCCCTGGATAGGAAACTCCTCTCCTCATTCCTTCCACCTAACTAAATGTACTCAGGGCTCAGTTTAAACATTCTTCCTCGGGAACAGTTCCCTGACTCCCCCAGAGTTGTTTAGGTCCCTCTGCTGTATATCGCCACAGCACTCTGTGGTCTCTGTTTTGTAGCATTTAATGGCTTCATGATGCCTTATTTAATAGGTATTTTCCCTAGTGATGATGATGATGATAACTAACATTTATTTAATACCAGTAATAATTTTCTGAGGGAGTTACTATTATTATTTCCATTTCCAGATGGCATAACTGAGAATTAGTGATATTTAATAACTTTACAGGGAGACAGTGAGTGATAAAGCCAAAAGTTAAACGTTGACTACAAAGCCATATCCTTGGCCCTTTTATTGCTACTCGATCTACAGCTGTGTGTCTTATTTTACGATGCAGTCTACCCCGTGTACCACACAATGCCAGGCACATCCTGAAACTCATATATATCTGTTGAATGTAGGAGTAAATGATCTGAGAAAGAAAGAATAAAATAACAAGACATAAAATTAAAATAAAATAAAATAAAACAAAACAGCCCTGGAAGCTGACAGGTAGGCCATGGCATTCCCCGATGCATATAAACTATACCCACAGAATACCAAGAAGAGACAGACAGGGCCACCCCACGACCATGGTGGAACTTGACAAAAATAAAACCACTTCCCAGTCATGTGTGAGCACAGAGAAGGATGCAACACAGTCATGAAAATAAGCAAATGCCCTCCTCTCCCAGCTAACACGAATGGCTATGGTTTCTTTAGCAATGACAACTGACCTCTCATGCTTCTGCTTGACTCTTAAATAAAAACCTTTAAGGTGCACAATTACTAAATTGCCCACGCTTTCTGAGCACCCAATCCAGAACAAAGCCTGACTTCCTTAAACTCTCTCAAAATCATCCAGCAAAGACCTGAAGTCTATAACAAGCTCCCTCCAACTCCCTCGCACTCAAAGCGCCCTGTGGTGTGTGTTCTCTTTTCTACAGAAGCAGCAGAGTGAACAGACGTGGCTTTGTCTGACCACACACTCCTGGTGGACTTTCACTGCTGGGCATTGGCAGAACAAATAAGAGCTTATTTAACAAAGTTGTGATGAAGTCAATTTAACCTTGGAAAGTTAGGACTCCTACCCAATGTTAAGCTGCTAATATTCTTATAGATAGCTTATGCTGGTCAATTTTATGGTACGCAATACAACAAGTCCTCAACATGGTCAATGGGTTCCCGGAAACTGGGACTTGAAGCAAAATGGTAATGAAACCAATTTTACCATTGGCTAATCGACAGAAGTAAGAGTTCAGTCCCCGTGGAATATTTCTGTTCACAAAAAATCACCAAAAATTCCAAATAAAGATGCAAAGCACTTCTAATAATATTAAATATTGAAATAAATGTGAGCTATACGTATATTTAAGAAAGATTAATAAAAATGATTAAGGTAATTATTTACCCAATTTTTGATGAATCAGTGAGTGATGGTGGTTGTAGTGGTAGTGGGTTAAATCAAGGATTACTGTTTGCAAAGTGAAAATTTTAAGGAACACCTCCACCCACCACACAGGTCAAAAACAAACAACCACAAATGTGGTGGGCTTGCTGAGTGCCTTTGTACTGCATTGTTTATTGGTGTGCATTTATGTGATCATTGTCTACAGATTTTTATTTGACAATACTTTGTATTCATTCATTCATTCATTTTCCAACACGCTTATGCCAGTTCGGAGTCCCAGAGGGCCAGAGCTACTCTTGAAAGGTCAGGGTACATGGCAGGAACCCACCCTGGCCCATCCCCATCTCATCACAGGGCACACTCATGCACACACCCACACCCACACTCACTTACACTAGGACGGTGTAGACACACCAATTCACCTACCATGCACATCTTTGGGATGTGGGAGGAAACAGGATTGCCCAGAGAAAATCCACAGCAGACAAGCCATACCAATTCCATTATTTTTTAATCAACTTTATAACAAAACATTAACGTTGTTAGAGGACCTGGCATACTGAATGATCTTACTCCTGACCAGGTCAATGAGATATTCATGGATTTAGTTTAGTATGTGAACTTTTCTCCCATAAACCAGTATGTCTTGAGAACTGACTTAAAAAACAATCAATAAAACAAAAAATTATTCCCCTCTACTGTTACTCTTTAGAAAAGCATCATTAGTGACCAGAAGGAGGGAAGGAATACAAACATAAGAGAATGACATTGCTAGCTCACTGTACAAACGCCATTGAATGAGTTACAGAACTTTCTTAACCTTGGGAAAACTGGTAAAAAGGCAATGGCTATATATGGATGTCTTTCATTTCTCTGTATAACATCCCTTTCTCTATGTACCGCCACCCCCCTGGCCTTTAAAGCCTTCCTTCTGTCCCCTCAATTCCCACAATTAACACTCTAGCTTCTTCATCAGAGTTATTATCTTCAATAACTTCCCACGGTCTGCATTTTTCCTTGACTCTCTTCTCACTGAAATCCTCCTCCTGGTGGGGCACCTTTTTCCATAACATGATAGGTGAACGTATGCTAATGTCATTAAAGGTGCTAATGGATTAAAGAGGGATTAATAATCCCTTATTACATCATCCTTTTAAAAGGAATATATATTTTTTTTTTGTAAAACCCAAAGAATTGATGTTAATGTTGGGAAGAACATTTATGGTTTAGTAGCGGAAGACTTTTCAGCACACGCCAGTTATAACGTGTAAATAAAATCTACTAAATCTACAAGTAGAGACATCTAATTAATTATTTTCTATTGGAGAGGCATCACTACGTAGGCACTTTTAAGTTGCAAACTTTATAGATACAAAAGAGATGCAAACTACAATGCAAAAGCATGCCAACTCTGCCTGCCACCAACAGGTGTCATTTGAGATCGTGAGTGGCCACTTCTGTCTTCAGGCAGAGTGTTTTATTGGCTGTTTTACTTACTTTTGAGGTGTTTCAGGAACATGGATCATTGTACAGTAAGAGTGATTCATTCAATAGGCAGAGAGTGCTGTTTATATGCTGTACATAGTAGTTAAAGACAGAAAAAGTGATAGACAAAATGAAAGAATTTCAGACTACTGTTAGAGAATAAGCACCAATGTTGAATGACTATTGGTTAATATTAATCCAAGAAAAGAATAGAAGTTTGTTAGGGAACCTAAAGATTAAAAAAAGGGTTAAAATTATGACTGATGAAACTTTTCTAGCAAGTCACAGATGACTCATAGGTCCTCGGACTGAGCAATGTCAAAGGGCGTGGCAGCGTGACACATGGCCGATGCTGTCCCTGGGCCTCCACGTTACGCTGACAGAGAAGAGGAAAGAGGGAAGACACTGGTTTGTTTTAGAAAATAGATGCTTTGTAGAATATATTAGCAAGGAAGAGACAAATACACCAAATTTTTAATGATTTGAAGAATCAACTCACATTCCAATTTAGTAAAAATACTTGGGCCGGGCGTGGTGGCTCACGCCTGTAATCCTAGCATTCTGGGAGGCCGAGGTGGGAGGATCACTTGAGCTCAGGTGTTCCAGACCAACCTGAGCAAGATCGAGACCCCATCTCTACTAAAATTAGAAAAAATTAGCCATGCCTGTAGTCCCAGCTACTCGGGAGGCTGAGGCAGGAGGATCACTTGAGCCCAGGAGTTTGAGGCTGCAGTGAGCTATGATGACACCACTGCACTCTAGCCTGGGTGACAGAGCCAGACCCTGGTGGGGGGGACTTGTAGACTGAGTTCGATTTGAAAGGAAAGGACTTTGGAACATTCTTTCAGAATCTAAATCATTAATAAATAAAGCAGCTTCCAGATCATTCTGCCTTAGTTATTGATGTAAATATTTTTACCATTTTTAAAACTGGCAACATTTGGAGGCATTCACAGTTTGCAAAGGCATGGTTATATACAGAAGAGTTTCTCTTTGTAAGTATAATAATCATTACTATAGCCTCCAACTTTTCACAAAAATTCAAAAATGCAATACCATCCCAAACTGCATCTCACCTTTAAATTATTTTTTGTGCTGACTGGTATAATAATATTTGCCCAAGAATAACACAAATATATTTATTATAGTAGCCAAAATTAAAAAATAAATTAAATGTCCAGAAATGGAGAACAAGAAACTAAACCATGGTCTATATATAATGAAATATTATCTGGCTATTAAAATTATATGAAACAGTCTTATGTTAAACAAAAAAAGAAAATATGAAATTGCATATACAAAATCTATATTTAGAAAATACCAGAAACACTGATAACCATTGTTTTTAGGCATTGAAACCACAGGGGAATTTGTTCCTTCTATTTATATCTCCAAATTTTATATGTGCCTTTAAAATAAACACAAACTTTTCGAAGTGATTTTGCAGGCAAGTGTGAGGAGATTTGTAATATGTTGTTCTTTCACTCATTGGGAAAGGTGAAGAGGAAAACAAGGACTTGCTATTTAGGTGTAATAAATGTCGGTTTAATATTTTTAATTTTGATTTTTAAATATCAACTTCAGAGCTCATTCCGAAAATCGTGTTGAAAAGTTCTCAAGTGCTCACAGAGAAACATTTACTGAAAACTCAGATTTCTCTGCTAATCACTGACAATTTTACATTTCTCTTCTTAGAGTAGCAGAGGTAACTGGGGATCTCTGTGGTACAGGAATCGAAACTTTTGAAAATGTGTGTTCAATTTGAGTTGGGAGGGAAGAAACGCTTTATTCCTTTTCACTCTAATTTTCATGGGAGGTTTTTGTCAATTTTTTTACTGCAAGATAATATATGCTTACTGTAGAAATTTGTACAATACATGAATGACTTTTTGCAAAATTCATACTCCTACAATCGAGAGATAATCAATATTAACCTTTTTTAATTCGAGAATAATATGGGGGTACAAATGTCTAGGTTACATATACTGCCTTCGCCGCGCCCCAAGTCAGAGCTACAAGTGTGTCCATCCCCCAGATGGTGTGCACCACACCCATTAGGTGTGAATATATCCATCCCTTCCTCCCTTCTCCCATTAACCTGATTTTTATTTATTTCCCTTCTCTCTGTCTCTGCCTCTCTCTCTCTCTCTCTCTCTCTCTCTCTCTCTCTCTCTCCCTCTCTCCCCTCTTCCTCTACCTTTCTCAAAAATAGGATCACACCGAATAGTCTGGGCAGCAGCTTGGAGGTACCTCAGTCATCTCCCTTCGAGAAAGAATGTGCCACTCAGCTGTGAGGAGTGAGTTGGCCCACGGTCTTCAGCTGCAAGCTCTGAGGTCTATGCAGCGTTTGAGGAGCACGCTTGCCTTACCCGGCCCTCCTCCTACAGGTGTGAGACCCACACGGTCTTCTGAAGTCCCTCCCCACCTGTTTATTTCCTATTTATTTCCTCTCCTTCGTCCGCCACAGGCATTATCCTGCTCAAAATTGTTTGCTTCCCAGAGGACTCAACTAACACTTTTATATTTTGATTTTCTCATTTAACATTAAGTGGTGAGCATTCCCTAATGGCATTGAAAGATTTTCATAAACATTATTTTCATGTTATGAACTCATTATTTACATATATGAAATGTTGCCATCTTTTTGCCATTATAGATAATATTATGATGGGCATGTGTTCAGATGCTGTACATGAATTTCAGAATGTTTCTTCCGAATGGATTCCTCAAAGGGTAATTACCAGCTTAAGGTTCTTGCTACATCTTGGGAAACGGATTTGCAAAAAGACAGCACCAACTTATGTTCTAACTCGCAATTTATTGCCAATTCACTGAACTGTTATGGGGTGCCTTAGCGGGTGTCCTTAAAAATAGCATTTCAATTAATATCTTTATAGATAAACCTTCATATTTTTGATTTTCGGTCCTTCCAGCTCTAGTTTCTGTGGGGTTTTCTCTGACCCATAGAGACCACTGTCCAGCGTCTTCCCCACTCCTGAGCTACAGCCTCTGATAGAAACAGCAACCTTTCCGGGGCACTCTGAGTCTTCTCTGCTCACACTTGATGACAGTGAGCCACAGAAAAAGGTAACTATGCTTTGCTGTCTTCTGCAACTATACCAATGCCCAGGAGACCCCATGTCCCACTGAAGGGAAATGCTTCAGCTGCCAGCTTCCCATGATGCCACCTTCCCCCTTCCATGGAAGATGCTGGAAGCTATGCATTTGCCTGCTTTCTGTTGCCCAGGAGTACTTCTGACAAAAGGTTAAGAATGCATTGATGAACACTTACCAGAAACCAAAAGTACAAACGGACAGCCGGTTGAATTATATCAAGGAGAAAATGCAATCACCCCAGATGAATTTACGAGCAACTGAAAGTGATTTGCACAAATCATTTAAAATTTTTATTTCTCCCAAACAACCACCAGGTTATTCGATCAATAACTCTTGATTGAATCATATGCCAAAGTCTCCTATAGCTATTAATATATATTTTTTTATTTTACCATCTGTAATTCCAAAAGAATTGATGAGAGTTGTAGCAAAAGCAAAATTTTATATATTTTGGCTTTGGTCCAGTAATTTCACTTTTGGACATTTATTCTAAAGAAATAATCAGGGAAAGGCACAAAGATTTTGTTAAAAGGATATTCATCAAAACCTATACACACTGGAATGCATTCTACTAAGTGAGGTATCCCAAGAATGGAAAGACAAGCACCACATGACTCACCATCAAATTGGTATTAACTGATCAACACATAAGTGCACATGTAAGAATAACATCTATTGGATTTTGGGCCGGGGGGAGGGAGGAGGGGGACGGGAGGAGGAGGGAGGAGGGGACGGGTATATGCATACACAGAGTGCAATGTGCACCATCCCGAAGAATGGACATATTTGAAACTCGGACTTGGGGGGGGGCAAGGGCAACATATGTAACCTAAACATTTGTACCCCCATAATATGCTGAAATTAAAAAAAAACAAAAACAACAACAACAACAAAAAAAACCGAGACACAGCTATGGAAAACTGGATACAACTTACACATCCAATAATGCCATTAAATTGCTATAAAATAATATTTAACCACATGTAAAAGTGCCATTGTTAAGTGATAAAAACAAGATGCACAATCGTTTACATAGAATGACTCTGTTTCTATGTAAATATATGCATGCAAACATACCCACAAACAGACTCATAAAAGATTGCAAAACTATAAATCAGAACATTTATAAATGATGATTTTAGGTGTAGGGAAAAAAGGGTGGCTTTTAACTTATTTTTACTTGACACTACTTTGAAAATCTGCTTTAAAAAGTAAATTATTTTGTAATTAAAACAAACAATTATAAAAACATAATCTTCTAGATTCTAGAGTATGTATTGAAAAACAGAGGCACAAGTAGCTGTCAATTTTAATGAGACTCTGAGCTTCTTGGTACACATGTGTGCACACACAAACACATGTGCAGACACACACATACCCCTTTATTGGACACTATGACTCCTTTCCGATGGTACAAGATCCTGATGCTGAAGTTAATGAATGACCTTAACCCTTGACCCCTAAACTCTTTCTTTGGTAGAATATACATTCAGAAAATCCTTTTCCCAGTGTTGCAAACTGATGTATAGTTAAGTTATAAAAAGGCGTGGCCCGTGAGATTTGTTTCCTGCGAAAGTTATCTCAAGCCTGAAACCAAGTGTTGCCCATACTGACAAAAAAATACAATAGGGTTGATTAGTATCTGTAGAAAGGCATACTCCCTTTTATTTATGCTCAATTTTGAATTTTCTCAATGCCAAGGACTTTCAAAGTAATTCAGTTATTTCTTTTGTTATTTAATTTCCAAGGCTAGTTTCTTACATGTCTTTTAGGACCTAAATTTTACAAAATGTGGGCATAGATTCAGAAATTATTTTTGTTACAGTCTTGGTTTTGAGTTTTTTTTTTTTTTTACAACCTGAATTGGTTCTAATAAGAAATGATGAATTATCAATTTCATATTAGTAATAAATGTTGAACTCTTTTACTAAGGACCACAGAACAACACAGGGCCAGGAAACAAACACATGTCAAGCATATAAACTAGTGGAGATTGGGCCCCGACCTAAGGAATAATGCAGGAGGGTATAGATTGTTGGACATTCTTTGCAAACACAAAGTAAAAAGGCAGAAAGGATGTTGTAATATAACATTTTATTGCTAGGTTTTCCAGTCTCATGTCAAGGAGAGAAAATTGTTACCTCTTAAAAGTCAACTAAGATTTGTACCCATTAACCTGAAACCCCCCAATCATGATTTCTACCTTATATGACACTGGCAACAAGTCCGGGAGCCGCCATGTGCATTGGAGTGGAGATGAATTTTCAGTATAGTTCCCGTATGTGTTCTCGGATTCAGCTTTCTGTTCCACAGCCCAGCCCATGTATAAAGAGGCCCTACCCACTGATAAGGGACTTATTTATGTTCCCAAAGCCAGATTCTCTCGCTGTAATCATGACTGCATCTAATGTAAGCACATGACTCACACGCATTGGTCCTTTTCCTGAAACTTGGGGTAAGAGCCAACTCTCAGCCATCTGCGTGGTGCCAGAGGTGACAGGCGAGAAGAGAAATCCACTGGCTGTTGCCAGCTCCCACTTAACTGATGCTCTTACCCTCCTCCCTGATGCCAACTTTACTTTACTATAGATTTTAATGGACACAAAAAAGGTGAAAGAGAAAAACACGAGGTCTGATAAATCTAAAAACTGTGCAATCAACAATTAAACAGTTGAAAGTTTGTCATTTCCATTGTCTTTCACGGCTAAGATTCTAAATATTTCCTGCCAACAGCCACCACCAACTTTAATCTAGTGCAATCAAGCCTCCAATTTCATCTACTAAAAATGCTCTTTCAACCTTTGTGACATTCACAAGTCAAAACTCGTGGCCTTTTCCCTCCTCCGTTCCCCCCCTCTCCCCAGGTTTCTCTTATACTAGACAGTGTGGACTATCGCTGTGGATTTTGGATTTTTTTTCCTTCTCCTATGTTTCATGACATGTTTTAGTTGTCCTGGTTACAACCATCAGGATTTATATTCTAGATACAGCCCAGATCCAACCTTTTCTCATTGCTTCCACTACTTCCACCTTTGTCCTAGTCATGTTGTAATTTAAGTGGGTTATTAAAATGCCCCTACCTTATTTTCCAGGTTTCAGTCTTGTCCCTCTTCAGTGTATTTTCTGCAAAGCAAATCAACAGGTCTTTTTTAATTACCTTATCCCCAGCTCTCCGATAGCTTCTTATGCATCTTCAATAAAAGGCAAACCTTTATAGCAAAGCCTGCAGTCCCTAACGTTTCTACCCCTGACTATCCCTCTGACTTCTTTTGCCACTGTCCTTTGACCATGTGCTGGGCCACCCTGATCTTACTGTCTTTAGAGCCCTTGCACTTACTGCTCCAGGTCACGAATGCTTTGGTTCCACGTGTCTGGATCGCCACGTTTGTCTCATCTCTCTCTGTCTCCACTCACGCATTGCCTCTATGGAGATGCCTCCCTGACCACCCAGCTAAAGCAGCCTTGAAATCACAGCATGTTACATGTCATCACCTTATTTTGTCCCTAACCATGAAACCCTGGTCATGTTCCTCTGTGCCTCGATTTCCTCATCTGAAAAAATGCGTCTTATATATACAGTCGCATACTTCGCTGAATTGTTATATGGACTTAATAACTATCTTATTTGAAACATTTAACAACGAATACAAAACCCTGTATACATGGTTGCTGCTATTATTTTTATTAATATTTATTTTCTTTCTTTTCTCACTAGAATTAAATTCTAGGCTTTATCTCTCTTGTTCATCACTTATTGTCAAGATGTAGAACAGCAAGACGTATCATAAGCCCTCCATAAGTATTGCATATGAGTGAAAGAAATCACATATCTAACTGCATCTTTTGTCTCCAAAGCTTCTTTTTATTTTACCAGTTCTTTAGGTGAAATTTCTTTCACCAGTGTTCTCAGACTAAATCATGGGTTTCCTGAAGTGTTTCTCTGACTTCAGTCTCTGTGACGGGGCTCCCACCACCACGGCTTTAGTCCGGACCATACACTCAACCTCCACAGTGGGGAAAAACTTTGAAAGGGGTGAAGATTGGTCCTGGGACTCAGGAGACCTGGGATAGTGTATGAGTTCTGTGGCTTTACTTGCTTTGTGACCCAGAGCAAAGCACGACCTTTCTGGAGACGATATTGACTTGTAGGTAATAATTACGAATCTCTATCTTCCGTCTCAGAGTGTGCATCAAAACAAAGAGTTAATAGATGTAAAAGTGTTTTGTGAATTGTAAGAGTACATAATTTTGAGGTTGCCAAATACCTCAAATATGCTATTTCCACACACATGCAGGGTTGTTATCTGACATTCAACGTATTTAAACTATTTAATAGATTAATTTGCTTCTGTCCTGAACTCAACTCTTTCCAACTTTTCTTTCTCTCATTTCTCATATCCAATTAATAAACATTTGTTTTTCCCTCTTTGATGTGTGTAAATTTCCTTCTTACTCTCTGTTTCTCTGGACAGTCCTACTCTACACTTTCTTTGATTTATGTCTACGTCATCACAACTCTCCGTTAGTGGGTCTCCCTGCCTCTAGTCCCTTTCTCTCAGTCTTCTCAAATAATCTCATTTCAATCCTTCTAAAAAAAAAACCACAGGAGACCCTCATCCTAAGTGAAGTACCTCAGGAAGGGAAAACTAAACACCATAGGTTCTCACCATAGGTTCTCACTAATAAGTGGTGCGAAATGATGGGCACACACAGTCACAAAGACATGTAAAGGTCACTGGAAACCAAGAAAGTGGGAAGCTGGGAGGGCAGATGTGGGGTACAAAGTTACCTATTGGGTACAATGAACACTATTCTGGTGACAGGTGCACCAAAAGCCCTGACTTAAGCATTGTACAAGGTATCCACGTCGTGAAAACATTTGTACACCCTTAATATTTTGAAATGAAAAGAAAAAAATTCCTCCCATAAAACCAATTTTATTAGATTTCTATTACTGCTGTAACAAAATGCTGTGATTTCAGTGACTTAAAACAACAGAATTTATTATCTTAAAATTTCTGTAGATCAGAAATCCAACAGATGCCTCATTGGGCTAAAATCCAGGTGCTGACACTGGCTAAAACTCAATGTTGGGAGGGCTACATTCTTTTCCGGAGGCTATACGGGAGAATCTATTTCCTTACCTCTTGGACTTTCGAAGGCCACCGGTATGTCTTGGATTGTGGCCCCTTCCTTCACCAGCCACTGCGGGTCAAGTCCTTCCTTCTCAGATCACATCTCTCTGACCACAGCTGGGATCGGCTCCTCACCTTCAAGAACTCATGCAATGAAATTGGGCCTACCTGGCTCTTCCGGAACCACTTCCCCATCTCAAGGTCCGAAACCTTAATTGCATCCATAATGTCCCTTTTGTCATCTAAGGCAACATATTCACAGGCTCCAGGGGTTAGCACACGGATATCTTTCGGAGGTCTGGGACATCGTTCTGCCTACCACACTAATTTACGGCATTGCTTCCCCAATCAAGAACTTTAAAAAATTTTCTATTGCCCATAAATGTTAAGTTTATCTTCTCAATATGGCTTTGAAAGTCCTTCAAACTAAATTCTTGACTATTCCCAAATATAGATCCTCTGCTACTGTCAGGAGTCCCCTTGTCATACCTTCAACATGCTATGATTTTGTTAGTTTGCTATTGTCCTTTTTATTCAAAACTTGGTGCAATTTTTAATTATTTTATTTATTTTATGTAATTTTTTATTTAAAAATATTAAGGAAGTACAAAGGTTTTTGTTATGTGAGTAGCTATTATAATGCTTAAGTCAGGGTCATTAGTGTGCCCATCCCCCAAATAGCTTTCATTGTACCTGTTAGGTAGATTTTTACCCCTCTACTCGTCCCCGCTCCCCTCTTCTAGATTTCTAATGACTTTTACTTCTTTCTGTACCCATGTGTGCCTGTTAGTCCCAAATTACTAGAGAGTACATGTGGTATTTGTTTTTCTGTTCCTTAGGTACTTCACTTAGGAAAATGTTCTCCAGTTCCAACCAAATTGCTAAAAATGACATTAATTCAATCCTTTTTATGGCTGAGTAGTGCTCCATGGTATATATATATATACACCATGTTTGTTTTGTTAATCCACTCATGAATTGAAGGCCACTTAGGTTGATTCCACATCTCTGTGATTGTGAATTGTGCTGCAATAAACATTTGAGCACTGGTGTCTTTTTGATAAAATGATTTCTTTTTCTATGGGTAGATACCCAGTTTTGGGATTGGTGGGTTAAATGGTAAGTCTATGTTTATTTCTTCAAAGAATCTTCATACTGTTTTCCATAGAGGTTGTACTAATTTGCAGTCCCACCAACAGTGTATAACCGTTCCTTTCTCTCTGCATCCACACCAGCATCTATTATTTTTTGAGTTTTTAGTGGGCATTATGATTGGGGTAAGGCAATATCTCACTGTGGTTTTAATTTGCATTTCCCTGATGATTAGTGACGTTGTAGATTTTCCCCATGTTTATTGGCCATTTGTCTATCTTTTTCAGAGAAACCTGTTCATGTCTTTTGCTCACTTTTTAATGGGGACGTTTGGTTTTTTTCTTGCTGATTTATTTGAGTTGTTTGTAGATTCTGTATATTAGCCCTTTATCAAATGTATAGTTTGTGATTTTTTTCTCCCATTCTGTAGATTATTTATTTACTCTGTTGATTATTTCCTTTCCTGTGCAGAAGCTTTTTAATTTAATCAAGTCTTGTTTATTTTTGTTGTTGCTGTAATTGCATTTAGTGTCTTAGTCATAAATTCTTTGCCTGGGCTGATGTGTAGAAGAGTTTTTCCTACATTTTCTTCTAGAATTTTTATAGTTTCATGCATTGCATTTAAGTCTTTTATCCATTTTGAATTATTTTTTTAATGGTGAGAGATAGGGGTCCTGTTTCATTCTTCTACATGTGGCTATCCAGTTTTTCCAACACCATTTACTGAATGGGGCTTCCTTTCCCCACTGTATGTTGTTGTTTGCCTTGTCAAAGATCAGCTGGCTGTAGGTACATGGTTTTATATACAGGTTCTCTGTTCTGTTCCATTGGTCTATGTCTATATTTTTGTACCAATACCATGCCACTTTGGTTACTATAACTTAGTATTAGTAGTATAATTTCAAGTCTGGTAATGTGATGCCTCCAGATTTGTTCCTTTTGTTAAGATTGCTTTGGCTATCTCGGTTCATTTTGATTCTAAATGAAGTGTAAAATTATTTTTTCTAAATCTGTGAACTATGACATTGGTATTTTGATGGGGATTGCACTGAATCTGAGCAGTACAGACATTTTAAGAATGTTCATTCTACCAATCCATGAACATGAGATATTTTTCCATTTGTTTGTATCCTCTGCAATTTCTTTCATCAGCATTTCATAGTCTCCTTGTAGAGAACTTTCACCTCCTTGGCGAATATATTGCTAAGTATTTTATTTTCATTGTAGCTATTGTGAATGGTATTGAGTATTTTATTTTACTCTCAGCTTGACTATCATTGGTATATAGAAATGATACTAATTTGTGTACATTGATTTTGTAACCTGAGACTTTGCTGAATTTATTTATCTGTTCTAGGAGTCTTTTGAATCTTTTGGTGGACTGTTTGGGATTTTCTAGGTACAAAGCAAAAAGCAACAGTTTGACCTCCTCTTTCCCAATTTGGATGCTCTTTATTTCTTTCTCTTGTCTGATTGCTCTAGCTAGGATTTCCAATACTCTGTTGAATAGAAGCAGTGACAGTGGGCACTCCCATCTTGTTCTAGTCCTTAGCAGGAATGTTTTCAACTTTTCCCCATTCACTATGATGTTGGCTATGGATTTCTCAAATATATGGCTTTTGTAATTTTGAGATATGTTCCTTCTATGTGGAATTTGTTGAGCGTTTTTATCATGAAAGGTGCTGGATTTTGTCAAAAGCTTTTTCTGCATCTATTGAGATCATTGAATGATGTTTGTTTTTCCTGCTGTTTAGAGGTGAATCACATTTATTGATTTATATATGTTGAACCATATTTTCATCCCTGGTATGTAGCCCACTTGGGCATGTTGAATTTTTTTTTTAATGTACTGCTGAACTTGGTTTGCTAGTATTTTGTTAAGGATTTTCAAATCTATATTTGTAAGAGATATTGATCTGTAGTTTTCTTTTATTGTTGTGTCCTTCTCCGGCTTTGTATCAAGGTGATACTGGCTTCATAGAATGAGTTAGGGGGGATTTCCTCTTCTTAATATTATGGAAAAATTTCTGTGCAATGGATACCAGCTCTTCTTTGTGGGTTTGATAAAATTCAGCTATATATCCATCTGGTCTGCACCTTTTTTTTGACGGAGTTTTTTTATTGCTGCTTCAATCTCACTGCTCATAATTGGTCTGTTCACAAGCTTTATTTCTTCCTGATTCAGGCTTAGGAGGTCGTGTGTTTCCAGGAATTTGACAATTCTTCTACATTTTCTAGTTCATGTGCATATAAATGTTCATAGTGTTCATAAATGATATTTGTATTTTTGTGGTATCAGTTGTAATATCTCCTTTTCCTTTCTGATTCAGCTTATTTGAGCCCTTTCTCTTCTATTCCTGGTGAATCTAGCAAGAAGTCTATTAATTTTGTTTATCTTTTCAAAAAACCAACTTTTGTCGATTCTTTGTTTTTTTGTGGGTGTTTTTTGATTGTTTTTTTTGGAGAGGGAAGGTGTTCCAATTCACATAGGTCTGCTTTGAGCTTTGTTATTTCTTTTCTTCTGCTGGCTTTGAATTTGGTTTGCTCTTCCTTTTCTAATTCCTCGAGATGTGATATTAGGTTGTTAATTTGTGATTTTTCTGTCTTTTTGAGGTAGACATTTAAGGCTATGAATTTTCCCCTTAGGACTGGTTTTGACAAATCCCATAGATTTTGATAGCTTTTGTCCCCTTTGTCATTAAGTTCAAGGAATCTTTTGATTTCCATTTAATTTCATCATTGACTCAAGAATCATTCAGGAACAGGTTGTTTTATTTCCATGACTTCATGTAGATTTGAGTCTTTTTCTCTTGAAATTGATTTCTAGTTTTATTCCACTGTGGTCTGAGAAGATACACTTTATGATTTCCATTTCATTTTTAATTTATTGAGTCTTGTTTTGAGGCTTAAGATATGACCAATCTTAAAGAAAGTTCCTTGTGGTGATGAGAAGAATATATATTCAGTAGTTTGGAGGTAAAATGTTGTAAATGCCTGTTAGTTGCATTTGTTCTAGAGTCCCACTTAAATCAAGTGTTTCTTTATTTATTTTCTGCTATAATGATCTGTCCAACTCTGACAGTCGGCTGTTGAAGTCTCCAGCAATTATGATGCTACTATTTATCTCTTTGCTTAGATCTAGTAGAATTTGCTCTATGAATCTGGGAGCTCCTGCGTTAGGGTCATATATATTTAGGATTGTTTTATCTTCTTGTTGAATTGCTCCCTTTATCATTGTATAATGATCATCTTTTTTACCTTTGTGATTTAAAGTCAATATTATCTTTCTTTACCATTGTGATTTAAAGTCAATATTATCTGATATGAAAATGGCTACATCAGTTCTCTTTTGGTTTCTGTTTTCATGAGATACTTTTTTCCATCCCTTCATCTTGAGTCTGTGTGAGTCCTTTTAGGTTAGATGTGTTTCCTGGAGACAACAGATACTTGTGTTGTGTTTTTTCATCCATTCAGCCAGCCTCTGTCTTTCAAGTAGAGCATTCATACTGACAACATTGAGCGTTGGTATCCATATGTGGGATGCTGTTCTGTTCATCAAGTTGGATGGTACCTTATTGCTTTGTTTTCCCTCTTACGCTATTGTTTTATATGAGCTGTGAGCTTTAGCTTTAGTGTGATTTTATGCTGCTGGGTATCTATTATGCTGATGTATATGTATAACGCAGTTCTGAGTATTTCCTGTAGGGCAGGTCTGGTTGGGACCAATTAATTCCGTCAGCGTTTGCTTATCTGGAAAAGTCTTTATTTCTCATTCTTATATGAAACTTAGTTTTGTAGGATACAAAATCCTAGGCTGGCAGTTTTTCTCTTTAAGAAGACTGAAGATGGGGCCCCAATCCCTTCTGGCTTGTAAGGTTTCCACTGAGAAGTCTGCAATTAGCCTGCTGGATTTTCATCAGGTTAGTTGTTGCTTCGTTTTGCTGCTTGTAGAATTTTCTCCTTCATTTTGACTTTGGCCAGGTTGGTAACTGTGTGTCTTGGAGATGTTCTATTTGCTATGAATCTTCCCAAGGTTCGATGACCATCTTGTATCTGGATATCTGAATATCTGGCAATACCAGGGAACTTTTCCTCAATAATTTCCTTCAGTAGATTTTCCATGGTTTTTGCCCTTTCATTTTCTCCCTCAGGAAAACATGTAATTCATATATTAGTTTGCTTCACACAGTCCTATATTTCTGTAAGTGATTTTTCACTCTCCTTTAAATCTATTTTCTGATCTTTGAATGACTGGGTTATCTTGAGAATCTTAACTTCAAGCTTTGAGATTCTTTTTTCTGCTTGGTTTAGCCTATTGTTGAAGCTTTCTGCTGTGTTTTTGAAATTTCCCAAATAACTCTTTCATTTCTTTAAGTTCTATTATTATGTATTTTTTCTTATGTTGTCTAGATCTTTAGCAACATTTTCATTTTTTCATTGATTTTCTGAAATATTTTTTTTAGCTTCTTTTTGTTGGTTTTCAACTTTCTCTTCAATTCCACTCATTTTACTTGTCATCAGAATTCCATTTCTGTCATCTTGACAATTTCCTTTTGGTTGGAGTCCACTACTGTAGTTCCATTGTGATCACTTGGGTGTGTTGAACTATTTTGTTTTTTCATGTTGCCAAGGTTCTTTTGTTGGTTTCTTCTCATTTGAATCCTTTTCTCCTCAGTTAAGGGCTAATAGCTATGTAGAGTACTTGTTCTCCTTTGCTGGGAACTCTCCTACTTAGTGAGAAGAAAGGGAGATCCCTAGATGGCACTTTTGTGTCTTACTCTGAAATGTTGACATTATCAGGGGAGAGGCATGTGCACTAAAAGCCTGTAGTGCAGCTGTTCTGTTTTGTCTCATTCCCCTGTGATTGTTCCATTTCAAACCAGTGCTGAGTGTTCTTCATGCAGGTGGTGGGTTGTTCCCCAGATCTTTGAATGACATTCGAGTTGTGGGCTGGGTAAGACCCTCTCCAGAGTGACTGGTATTATGAGGGGTTGCTCCACCTGGGGTCTACCCGTGGAGAT